>WNWK01017596.1:0-42037 GCA_009830355.1 Cherax destructor
TATGTCGTGTATATACAGGAAAGGGGTATATGTCAGTGTATATACACTGAGAGGGGTTTTGTCAGTGTATATACCAAAAAGGGTGTATTTAGGTTTTACACGAGGGTGTATATGTGTGTTATCATAAGAGGGTGTATATGTCAGTGTATATACACTGAGGTGTATATGTCCTGTTTTACCTTTGAGGTGTATATGTCACTGTTTTACACTGAGAATGTATATGTCAGTGTATATAAACTGAGGGGTATATGTCCTGTATATCACTGAGAGTGTATATGTCATTATATACACTGAGAGATGTATATGTCAGTGTATATAAACCCCCTGTTACTCAATTCCCCGACCCAAATAACCCACCCAACCCCCCAACCCCCCCCAACTCCTCCCCACCAAACCCCCCCCAACCCACCCCAACCCACCCCCAACCCCCCCCAACCCACCCAAACCCACCCAAACCCCCCCCAACCCCGGCCCCCCCCCAAACCCCCCCAACCCCCTCAGCCCACAAACCCCCCCCCCCCACCTCAACCCCCCCCACCACAACCCACCCAACCCACCTCAATCTACCACAACCCACCTCAACCCACCCAACCCCCCACAAACCACCACAACCCACCACAACCCACCACAACCCCCCCCCCCCCTCAACCCCCCACAACCCCCCACAACCCCCCACAACCCACCACAATCCACCACAACCCCCCTCACCCCCCAACCCCCCACAACCCACCACAACCCACCACACCCACCCCAACCCCCCCCCAACCCACCCCCCCCCCACACCACCCCAACCCACCTCAACCCCCCCCAAACCTCAACCCCCCACAACCCACCACAACCCACCTCCAACCTACCACAACCCTTCAACCCCCCACAACCCCACAACCCACCTCAACCCACCACAACCACCTCAACCCCCCACAACCCACCACAACCCACCTCAACCCACCCCCCACCACAACCCACCCAAAACCCCCCACAACCCACCCCAACCCACCACACCCACCACAACCCACCACAACCCCCCCAACCCCCCACAACCCACCACCCCCCCAACCCACCCAACCCCCCACAACCCACCACAACCCCCCAACCCACCCCCCCACCCAAAAACCTCAACTCCCCCAACCCCCCCACAACCCCCCTCAACCCACCCCCTACCCCACCCCCCTCCCCCCACCTCAACCCACCCAAACCCCCAACAACCCCCCTCAACCCACCTCAACCCCCACCCACCACAACCCACCACAACTCCCCAAACCCCCCCACACCACCACAACCCCCACAACCCACGACAACCCCCCACAACCCACCCCCCACCACAACCAACCACAACCCCCAACCCACCTCCCCACCACAACCCACCACAACCCCCAAACCCCCCACAACCCCCTCAACCCCCCACAACCCACCACAACCCCCTCAACCCACCACAACCCCACAACCCCCCACACCACCTCAACCCACCACAACCCACCACAACCCCCCAACCCACCACAACCCCCCCCAAAACCCCCCCCAAAACCCCAAAACAAACCACCACCCCCCACAACCCACCACAACCCCCCCAACCCACCCCAACACACCACAAACCCCAAAAACCCCCTCAACCCACCCAACCCCCCACAACCACCCCCCACCACAAACCTCAACCCACAACCCCAAAAACCCCCCTCACCCCCCCCAACCCCCCAACCCACACAACCCACCACAACCCACCACAACCCCCCACAACTCACCACAACCCACCCAAAACCCCCCACAACCCACCACAACCCACCACAACTCACCACACCCCCCACACCCCCCACAACCCACCCAAAACCCCCCACAACTCACCCCAACCCCCCCCCAAACCCCCCCCCCACCCAACCCCCCAACCCCCCACAACCCACCTCAACCCACCACAACCCACCACAACCCACCCCAACCACCACAACCCACCACCCTACCCCAACCCCCCCACAACCCACCTCAACCACCCCAACCCCCCACAACCCACCACAACCCACCCAAACCCCAAAACAAACCACCCCAACCCACCACAACCCCCCACAACCCACCTCCCAAACCCCCCACAACACACCCCAACCTACCCAACCCCCCCAACCCACCACAACCCCCCCCCCAACCCCCACAACCCCCCCCCCCCTCCCAAACCCCCCCCCCACAACCCACCTCAACCCACCACAACCCACCACAACCCCTCACAACCCCCACAACCCCCCTCAACCCACCCAACCCACCACAACCCACCTCAACCCCCCCAACCCACCACAACCCACCACAACCCACCACAACCCCCCACAACCCACCCCACCTCACCCACCCCCCACCTCAACCCCCAAAAACCCACCACAACCCACCACAACCCACCCAACCCCCCACACCCACCCCAACCCCCCCAAAAATACCACAACCCCACCACACCCCCCCAACCCCCCACTCCCCCCACACCCCCCCCAACCCCCCCAACCCACCACAACTCACCCCAACCCACCACAACCCCCCCAACCCACCCAAAACCCCCACAACCCACCACAACCCCCCTCCCCCCACCCAACATCCCCAACCCACCACAACCCCCACAACCCACCCAAAACCCACCACAACCCACCCCCCCCACCCAACCCCCCACAACCCACCCAACCCACCACAACCCACCACAACCCACCCACCCACCCCCCAACCCCACCACAACCCAAAACCCCCCCCACCACAACCCACCACAAACCCAAACCCAACCCACCACAACCCACCCAACCCACCCCACCCAACCACAACCCACCACAACCCACCCAACCCACCACAACCCACCCAACCCACCCCAAAACCCCCCACAGCCCCCACCCACCCCCAACCCCCCCAACCCCCCCCCCACCCCCCACTCAACCCACCACAACCCCCCACAACCCCCCCCCCACCCAACCCCCCACAACCCCACCTCCCCCCCAACCCACCACAAACCCCCCACAACCACCTCAACCCACCACAACCCACCACAACCCCCCACAACCCCCAACCCACCACAACCTAAAAACCCACCCCCCCACACCCACCCCAACCCCCACAACCCACCACAACCCACCCCAACCACCACAACCCACCCAACCCCCCACAACCCACCACAAACCACAGTTGTATCATATTCCCCTAAAAATAAACATTATTATTATTTTTTTTTACTAAGACATCGGCGGTGTCCCACCAAGGCGGGTGTCCCACCAAAGGGGGGTGTCCCCAAAGGGAGGGTGTCCCACCAAGGCAGGGTGTCCCCCCAGGGCCCGGGGGGTGTCCCACCAAGGCGGGGTGTCCCACCAAGGCGGGTGTCTGGGGGAGGGTGTCCCACTAAGGCAGGGTGTCCCCCAAGGCGGGGGGTCCCACCAAGGCAGGGGGTCCCACCAAAGGGAGGGTGTCCCACCAAGGCAGGGTGTCCCCCCAAGGCGGGTGTCCCCAAAACGGGTGTCCCCCCAAGGCAGGGGGCCCACCAAGGGAGGGTGTCCCCCAAGGCGGGTGTCCCACCAAGGCGGGGGGTCCCCCAAGGCAGGGTGTCCCACCAAGGCGGGGGTCCCCCGGGGGGGGTGTCCCACCAAGGCAGGGGGGCCCCCAAAACAGGGTGTCCCCCAAGGCGGGGGGTCCCACCAACGGGGGTCCCCCAAAGGGTGTCCCCAAGGCGGGGGGTCCCCCTGCAGGGTGTCCCCCCAAAACGGGGGGTCCCAACAAAGGGGGGGTGTCCACCAAGGCGGGGGGTTCCCTCCTTCAAATCGACACTGTACTTTCCCCCCTTTGGTGCAGACACGTGCTTCCCTCCTTCAAAAGTCAGGCACTGACTTCCCTCCTTCAGATTCAGACACTGTCTTCCCTCCTTCAGGTGCAGACACTGTACTTCTCTCCTTCAGGTGCGGCACTGCACTTCCCTCCTTCAGGTGCAGGCCCGTACTTCCCTCCTTCAAGGGGCAGACACTGTCTTCCTCCTTCAGAGTGCAGACACTGTACTTCCCTCCTTCAGAGTGCAGACACTGTGCTTCCCTCCTTCAGAGTGCAGACACTGTACTTCCCTCCTTCAGAGTGCAGACACTGTACTTCCCTCCTTCAGAGTGCAGGCACTGTACTTCCCTCCTTCAGAGTGCAGACACTGTACTTCCCTCCTTCAGAGTGCAGACACTGTACTTCCCTCCTTCAGAGTGCAGACACTGTACTTAACTCCTTCAGGTGCAGGCACTGTACTTCCCTCCTTCAGAGTGCAGACACGTGCTTCCCTCCTTCAGAGTGCAACCTGTGCTTCCCTCCTTCAGGTGCAGACACTGTGCTTCCCTCCTTCAGAGTGCAGACACTGTGCTCCTCCTTCAGAGTGCAGACACTGTACTTCCCTCCTTCAGGTGTGACACTGTGCTTCCTCCTTCAGAGTGCAGACCTGTGCTTCCCTCCTTCAGAGTGCAGACACTGTCTTCCCTCCTTCAGGTGCAGACACTGTACTTCCCTCCTTCAGAGTGCAGACACTGTCTTCCCTCCTTCAAGTGCAGACACTGTACTTCCCTCCTTCAGGTGCAGACACTGCATCCTCCTTCAGGTGCAGACACTGTACTTCCCTCCTTCAGAGTGAGACACTGTACTTCCCTCCTTCAGGTGCAGGCACTGTCTTCCCTCCTTCAGGTGCAGACACTGTGCTTCCCTCCTTCAGTGCAGACCTGTCTTCCTTCCTTCAGAGTGCAACACTGTACTTCCTCCCTTAGGTGCAAACACTGTCTTCCCTCCTTCAAAAATGCAGCACTGTCCCCTTCCTTGGTGGAACCTCTTCCTCTTGAGTGCAGACACTTCTTCCCCCCTTCAGGTGCAGCACTGTATTCCCCCCTTAGTGCAGACCTTACCCCCCTTCAGGTGGACACTGTACTTCCCTCCTTCAGTCAGACCCTGCTTCCCTCCTTCAGAGTGCAGACCCTTTTTCTTCCCCCTTCAGGTGAAACATGTCTTCCCCCCTTTAAATGAAACCCCGACTTCCCCCCTTCAGGTGAACACTGTCTTCCCCCCTTTAGGTGCAGACCTGCTTCCCTCCTTCAGAGTGCAGACCCCTGTGCTTCCCTCCTTCAAATGCAGACACTGTCTTCCCCCCTTCAATGCAGAATTCTTCCCTCCTTCAAATGCAGCACTGTTTCCCCCCTTCAAATGCAGACACTGTCTTCCCTCCTTAAGGGGGAGACACTTCCCCTCCTTCAGGTCAGCACTGTCCCCTTCAAATGCAGACACTGTACTTCCCTCCTTCAGATGCAGGCACTGTACTTCCCTCCTGAATCCCTTCATAAATGTTACCTTGCTCCCCATTTCCAACAGCACGTAAAGGTCCTAAAAACCATTTTTTTCCATTCACTCCTTCAAAAACCCCCGCACGCTTGCTGGGTCAAGCCCCTCGGCCAAAACCTCCTTTACCCCCTCTCTCCAACTTTTCCCAAAGGCCGATCCCTCCCCGGCCCCCTCCCTACAGATTTATACACTCCCCGGGAAGTCATTCTAATTCGTTCCATTCTTTTACATGTCCAAACCACCTCAAACAACCCCTCCTCAGCCATCTGGATAATTTTTTGGGGTAATCCCGCACCTCCTCCTAATCCCCAAATTTGGATTCTCTGCATTATTTCACACCACACATTGCCCTCAGAGATGACATCTCCATTGCCCCCAAACCTTCTCCTTTTTTGAAAACATTCCCCACCCATGTCTCACCCCATACAAGGTGTTGGTATAACTATACTCTCATACTTTCCCCATCTTCGTTTCCCCACAGATAAAGTTCTTTGTCTCCACGCCTCCTCAGTGCACCACTTACCTTTTTTCTTTTTTCAATTCTATGATTTACCTCATCCTTCATAGACCCATCTGCTGAAAATCCACTCCTAAATATCTGAACACATTCACCTCCCCCCATACTCTCCCCCCCAATCTGATATCAATCTTTCATCACCTAATCTTTTTGTTATCCTCATCACCTTACTTTTTCCCCAAAAGTTCACTTTTAATTTCCTTTTTTCCCTTTTTCCCCAAAACTCATTTTTTTATTATTATTATTATTATTTTTTATTATTATTATTATTATTATTATTATTTCCTTTCCATCCTAAAGGCTCTGGTCTGAAACAAACCTGTGAAGATAACCCCCAGGACAAATTAACAATTTTTTCCTAATAGAGCGGTGCTGCAGATCATGGGGAACTTTTAAATTTGGTGTATGTGAGAACGGGCCCTTTTTAAATTTTTATGCCCGGTGGGACCCAGAAATTTTGGGTTTGGGCCCCCCAGTTCCACCAGGGCCGGGTTCTAAACTCATCGGCCCGTGGGAGGCCCCCTTTGCTGTTCCAGCGTAGCGGCGTGGACACCCAGAGGGGAACGCTTGCTGTAGTCTCAACCTAGCCTTTTGTTGAGAGCTGGAGATCGCCAGTTTCGTGGACCCAAAGCCCTTCACTGGAAAGGGGGGGGACAAAAAGGGAAAGTCTTAATCCAGGCACGGCCAAACCACGGCGCCTCTAAGCTGTGCCTGGATCGACTAATTGCATACGGCAGAAAGGGCCCTTACTATCCCTGAACGCCCTTTTGTAGGACACGGGAACTCTCTCATTGGTCGGTGGGGGCCAAATGGAGCCCGTCTCTGGGGGCCCGAAGTTCGGGCCAAAAACCCAGCTTGAGGAACGAAAAAGGCCGGTCTTACGGCAGTAGTCTTGGGGAAACGTAAAGGGCAGGTGTGTGTGTGTGTGTGTGTATGTGTGTGTGTGTGTGTGTGTGTGTATGTGTGTGTGTGGGGCGTGTGTGTGTGTGTGTATGTGTTTTGTGTGTGTATGTGTGTGTGTTGTGTTGTGTGTGGGGTGTGTGTGTGTGTGTGTGGGGCGTATGTGTGTGTGTGTGTTTTTATGTGTGTGTGTGTGTGTGTGTGTGTGTGTGTGTGTGTGTGGGGGTTTTCCAAAAAAACTTTGCTAAAAACGTTTCCCCCCTTGGGGAAGGCGTTGCGACCTGGAAAAGCTCAGTAATAACATTCCAAAAACTCGCGTCTCCGTCCACCAGACCCCACTGATAGAAAGTTCTCTCTTCAACGTTTCGCTCATCCAGGGCTTTCTAAAAAGCTCTCCCAAAGGCCGAAACGTAGTGGAAAAAATCTCTCTCTCTCTCACCTGTCTACTCCTCCTTTAAGACGTGTTTTGTGTCTACATTTCTGTCGACAAAAAACATTTACCCCCTTTCAACGTTTCTTTTAAACATGGACAAATTGAAACACGACTTTTGAAAACCATTTTGAACGATTTTTAAATTGAAAAACGTCTATTACAAGCGAAAACAATAATTTTAGTGTATATTCTGGAGCACCGGAAACACGTTTCTGTCTCTCCACAGGCACGTTTCTCCCCTGGATACATATATCTCGGTGGCCCCGTCCATATTGACAAGAGTTGCAGTGTTTTCATAGCCAGTCAGGACTGGCTGAAAGTGGTGTTCCCACAGTGACCCCGGGCTTGGTAACCCCGTGCCCTCGAGTTCCCTCAGTGCGTGGCCTTGAAACCGGACTACATCGCCTTCTCCCCTAAGGTATACCACGCCTTCTGCGGCAGGCTACCCATTCCTTCTGCGGGGGGTTAACCCACGCCTTCTACAGCGGGTTCAACATTCCCCTTTTGCAAATAAGGGTGGGCCCCTTCTACAGTAAAGGGTAGACTTCTGCAGTGGCTGGGGGCCTGCAGTAACAAGACCCCCTGGGAAAAAGGGCCCCCTGTCGTGGGGAGAATCTTTCTTGGGAAGCAAGGGCCTTCTAAAAAAGGCCAAAGGGTTTTTTCTCAGTAAGGGGACCCCCTCAGTGGGAAGGGCCCAAAATTTTTCTACAGTAAGCCCCAAGACCTTTTTCCAGTAGGCAAGACCCTTCCTTCAGGAGCCGGGAGCCCCCACAACATGAAGGTAGGCTTAATTTAAAATTTCCCACTACACGGGGGGTCATTAAGGCTGGTTGGTTGGTTTTGGGTTTAAAGGGGTTTTTAAATCTTATCTTTTTATACGAGGGGCATTAAGGCTGGTTGGTTGGTTGGGGGGCATTAAGGCTGCATTTTCCCGCCCCCACCAGTAAACTACCAGTGTATATAAAACTGAGGAAAACATCACTCAATGTACTTTTCCTGGAAACTCACTCGGGGTATATCCCGGATATCATTTAAATCAGTGTATATACACTTTATATATACATCACTCAGTTTTTAATAACACTGAGATATACATCACTCAGTGTATATACACTGAGGTATACATCACTCAGTGTATATACACTGAGGTTTTAAAACAAAATGGTATAGTTTGAATAAGATGGGGTTCAAATTTCTAGCTAATGAATGATTGAATTTCAGTTGATCCGGTTAATAGATTCAACTAGTGGATCCTTGCTAGTGTTACCACCTTGCTAGTGTTACGCTAGTGTTACCACTCTGCCAGTGTTACCACCTGCCAGTGTTACCACTCTGCCTGTTACCACCCTGCCAGTGTTACTACCCTGTCAGTGTTACCACCCTGTCAGTGTTACCACCCTGTCGGTGTTTCACCCTGTCGGTGTTACCACCCTGCCAGTGTTACCACCCTATCAGTGTTACCACCCTGTCAGTGTTACCACCCTGTCAGTGTTACCACCCTGTCAGTGTTACCACCTCTGCCAGTGTTACCACCCTGTCAGTGTTACCACCCTGTCGGTGTTACCACCCTGTCGGTGTTACCAACCTGTCAGTGTTACCACCCTGCCAGTGTTACCACCCTGTCAGTGTTACTACCTGTCGGTGTTACCACCCTGTCAGTGTTACCACCTGTCGGTGTTACCACCCTGTCAGTGTTACCACCCTGTCGGTGTTACCACCTCTCAGTGTTACCACCCTGTCAGTGTTACCACCCTGCCAGTGTTACCACCCTGCCAGTGTTACCACCCTGTCAGTGTTACCACCCTGTCAGTGTTACCACCCTGCCAGTGTTACCACCCTGCCAGTGTTACCACCTGTCGGTGTTACCACCCTGTCAGTTTTACCACCCTGTCGGTGTTACCCCCTGTCAGTGTAACCACCCTGCCAGTGTTATCACCCTGTCAGTGTTACCACCCTGCCAGTGTTACCACCCTGTCGGTGTTACCACCCTGGCGGTGTTACCACCCTGCCAGTGTTACCACCCTGCCAGTGTTACCACCCTGCCAGTATTACCACCCTGTCAGTGTTACACCCTGCCAGTGTTGCCACCCTGTCGATGTTACCACCCTGTCGGTGTTACCACCCTGCCAGTGCTACCACCCTGTCGGTGTTACCACCCTGCCAGTGTTGCCACCCTGTCGGTGTTATCACCATGTCGGTGTTACCACCCTGCCAGTGTTACCACCCTGCCAGTATTACCACCCTGTCAGGTGATGCAGGTGTTACCACCCTGTCAGGGTGGTAACACCTGCATCATTTGTTCAGTACAGTGACCAGTGACAGTACCTGGATGGGTTAGTTGTGAATTGTTGCAGTCAGGGTATTGTGGGTTAGTTGTGAATTGTTGCAGCCAGGGTATTGTGAGTTAGTTGTGAATTGTTGCAGCCAGGGTATTGTGGGTTAGTTGTGAATTGTTGCAGCCAGGGTATTGTGGGTTAGTTGTGAATTGTTGCAGCCATGGTATTGTGGGTTAGTTGTGAATTGTTGCAGCCAGGGTATTGTGGGTTAGTTGTGAATTGTTGCAGCCAGGGTATTGTGTGTTAGTTGTGAATTGTTGCAGCCAGGGTATTGTGGGTTAGTTGTGAATTGTTGCAGCCAGGGTATTGTGGGTTAGTTGTGAATTGTTGCAACCAGGTATTGTGGGTTAGTTGTGAATTGTTGCAGCCAGGGTATTGTGGGTTAGTTGTGAATTGTTGCAGCCAGGGTATTGTGGGTTAGTTGTGAATTGTTGCAGCCAGATTATTGTGGGTTAGTTGTGAATTGTTGCAGTCAACTACCACCTGCCACATAACCAGTTCCTAATCCCTTGAGGCAGAGCAGAACTGAGCCTAATCACGTTCAGTCGAAAGAGAAAGGAACATCCTTGCCCATATATATATATATATATATATATATATATATATATATATATTTTATATATATATATATATATATATATATATATATATATATATATATATATATATATATATATATATATATATATATTTTTTTTTTTTTTCACATCGGCCGATTCCCACCAAGGCAGGGTGGCCCGAAAAAGAAAAAACTTTCATCATCATTCACTCCATCACTGTCTTGCCAGAAGGGTGCTTTACACTACAGTTATAAAACTGCAACATTAACACCCTCCTTCAGAGTGCCGGCACTGTACTTCCCATCTCCAGAACTCAAGTCCGGCCTGCCGGTTTCCTGAATCCCTTCATAAATGTTACTTTGCTCACACTCCAACAGCACGTCAAGTATTAAAACCATATGCCTCCATTCACTCCTATCAAATACGCTCACACATGCTTGCTGGAAGTCCAACCCCCTCGCACACAAAACTTCCTTTACCCCTCCCTCCAACCTTTCCTAGGCCGACCCCTACCCCGCCTTCCCTCCACTACAGATTTATACACTCGAAGTCACTCTGTCTCGTTCCATTCTCTCTACATGTCCAAACCACCTCAACAACCCCTCCTCAGCTCTCTGGACAATCGTTTTGGTGATCCCGCACCTCCTCCTAATTTCCAAACTCCGAATTCTCTGCATTATATTCACACCATATATATATATATATATATATATATATATATATATATATATATATATATATATATATATATATATATTTTTTTTTTTATATCCTCAAGGAGGAGGATTCGATCCTCAAAAGGAAGATCCAATCCTCAACGAGGATCGAATCCTTAAAAGGGACGACCCAATCCTCAAAAAGAAGATCGAATCCTCAAATAGGTGGATCGAATCCTCAAGAAGGAGGATCCAATCCTCAAGGAGGAGGATTCAATCCTCAAAAGGAGAATCTAATCCTGGATCGAATTCATAGAGGATCAAATCTCATAGAGGATCAAATCCTCAAAAGAGGATCGAATCCTCAAGAAGGTGGATCCAATCTTCAAGGAGGAGGATCGAGGATATATATATGTATGTATAATATATATATATATATATATATATATATATATATATATATATATATATATATATATATATATATATATATATATATATATATATATATATATATATATATTATAATATACATATATATATCCTTGATCCTCCTCATTGAAGAAAATTGGATCCACCTTCTTGAGGATCCTCTTTCTTGAGGATTGGATCCTCTTTCTTGAGGATTGGATCCTCTTTCTTGAGGTTGTGGTCATGTGTATGTATAACACAAGTATTATGTTTGAAGCAACAGTGTTTGTCTTGATAGCTGTGTGAACCTTCACTCGTGTTGTTCCCAGGTTTGTGGCTGAGAAGGACTTGCCTAGCATGGGCCAGTAGGCCTCCAACAGTGCTCCCTCATACAGTGCCTAACATAGGCCAGTATTCCTGTCTGGTGGTAAGATTACATACAACCATACTGACCTTAGTGTAGTGGACGCAACACAACCACACTGCAACACAACCACACTGCAACACAACCACTGCAACACAACCACACTGCAACACAACCACTGCAACACAACCACACTGCAACACAACCACACTGCAACACAACCACACTGCAACACAACCACACTGCAACACAACCACACTGCAACACAACCACACTGCAACACAACCACACTGCAACACAACCACACTGCAACACAACCACACTGCAACACAACCACACTGCAACACAACCACTGCAACACAACCACTGCAACACAACCACTGCAACACAACCACTGCAACACAACCACTGCAACACAACCACACTCCAACACAACCACACTGCAACACAACCACACTGCAACACAACCACTGCAACACAACCACACTGCAACACAACAACACTGCAACACAACCACACTGCAACACAACCACACTGCAACACAACCACTGCAACACAACCACACTGCAACACAACCACTGCAACACAACCACTGCAACACAACCACTGCAACACAACCACACTCCAACACAACCACTGCAACACAACCACACTGCAACACAACCACTGCAACACAACCACACTGCAACACAACCACACTGCAACACAACCACACTGCAACACAACCACTGCAACACAACCACTGCAACACAACCACTGCAACACAACCACTGCAACACAACCACACTCCAACACAACCACTGCAACACAACCACACTGCAACACAACCACTGCAACACAACCACACTGCAACACAACCACACTGCAACACAACCACTGCAACACAACCACTGCAACACAACCACACTGCAACACAACCACACTGCAACACAACCACACTGCAACACAACCACACTGCAACACAGCCACACTGCAACACAACCACACTGCAACACAACCACTGCAACACAACCACTGCAACACAACCACTGCAACACAACCACTGCAACACAACCACTGCAACACAACCACATTCCAACACAACCACTGCAACACAACCACACTGCAACACAACCACACTGCAACACAACCACTGCAACACAACCACACTGCAACACAACCACACTGCAACACAACCACAACACAACCACTGCAACACAACACTGCAACACAACCACTGCAACACAACCACACTGCAACACAACCACACTGCAACACAACCACACTGCAACACAACCACACTGCAACACAACCACACTGCAACACAACCACTGCAACACAATCACACTGCAACACAACCACTGCAACACAACCACACTGCAACACAACCACTGCAACACAACCACACTGCAACACAACCACACTGCAACACAACCACACTGCAACACAACCACTGCAACACAACCACACTGCAACACAACCACACTGCAACACAACCACACTGCAACACAACCACACTGCAACACAACCACACTGCAACACAACCACACTGCAACACAACCACACTGCAACACAACCACACTGCAACACAACCACACTGCAACACAACCACTGCAACACAACCACACTGCAACACAACCACTGCAACACAACCACACTGCAACACAACCACTGCAACACAACCACACTGCAACACAACCACACTGCAACACAACCACTGCAACACAACCACACTGCAACACAACCACTGCAACACAACCACTGCAACACAACCACACTGCAACACAACCACACTGCAACACAACCACACTGCAACACAACCACACTGCAACACAACCACTGCAACACAACCACACTGCAACACAACCACACTGCAACACAACCACACTGCAACACAACCACACTGCAACACAACCACACTGCAACACAACCACACTGCAACACAACCACTGCAACACAACCACACTGCAACACAACCACACTGCAACACAACCACACTGCAACACAACCACACTGCAACACAACCACACTGCAACACAACCACACTGCAACACAACCACTGCAACACAATCACACTGCAACACAACCACTGCAACACAACCACACTGCAACACAACCACTGCAACACAACCACACTGCAACACAACCACACTGCAACACAACCACACTGCAACACAACCACTGCAACACAACCACACTGCAACACAACCACACTGCAACACAACCACACTGCAACACAACCACACTGCAACACAACCACACTGCAACACAACCACACTGCAACACAACCACACTGCAACACAACCACACTGCAACACAACCACACTGCAACACAACCACACTGCAACACAACCACTGCAACACAACCACACTGCAACACAACCACTGCAACACAACCACACTGCAACACAACCACTGCAACACAACCACACTGCAACACAACCACACTGCAACACAACCACACTGCAACACAACCACTGCAACACAACCACACTGCAACACACCCAAACTGCAACACAACCACTGCAACACAACCACACTGCAACACAACCACTGCAACACAACCACTGCAACACAACCACACTGCAACACAACCACTGCAACACAACCACACTGCAACACAACCACTGCAACACAACACACTGCAACACAACCACTGCAACACAACCACACTGCAACACAACCACTGCAACACAACCACACTGCAACACAACCACTGCAACACAACCACTGCAACACAACCACGCAACACAACCACACTGCAACACAACCACACTGCAACACAACCACTGCAACACAACCACTGCAACACAACCACACTGCAACACAACCACTGCAACACAACCACTGCAACACAACCACACTGCAACACAACCACACTGCAACACAACCACACTGCAACACAACCACACTGCAACACAACCAGCCACTGCACATGCAACACACCACTGCAACACAACCAACTGCAGACACAACCACTGCAACACAACCACACTGCAACACAACCACTGCAACACAACCACACTGCCCAAGCACAACCACTGACACAACCAGCAACTGCACAACCACTGCAAGCACAGAACCACTGCACACAACCACGCACACAGCCACACTGCAACAGCAACCACACTGCAACACAACCACACTGCAACACAACCACTGCAACACAACCACACTGCAACCAACCAGCCACTGCAACACAGACCACCTGCAACACAACCACTGCAACAACAGCAACCAGCCCTGCAACACAACCCACTGCAACACACTCAGCACACACTGCAACACAACCACTGCAAGCACAGCCAACTGCACACAACCACTGCAACACCAGACCACTGCAACACAACCACTGCAACACAACCACACTGCAACACAACCACTGCAAGCACAAGCCACACTGCAACACAACCACTGAAAACAACCTGCAACACACTGCAACACAACCACTGCAACACAACACGCAACACAACCACACTGCAAGCAGCCCCACTGCCACACTGCAAGCACAACCACACTGCAAGCACAACCCACTGCAACACAACCTTGCATCCAGACACACCACTGCACCTGCAACACAACCACTGCAAGCACAGGGCACATGACCTTTACGAAGCCTTGAAAGACGCCACTGCACAGCCAGTGCAAGCTACCACCACACCAGCACTTGCCCACTGCAACCAACCACACTCCGTGCACACACACTGAAACACTGCCATCTCTGAAGTGCCAGGAGAGCCACTGACATGCCATGGTGAAGTGCCAGGAGAGCCACTGACATGCCATGGTGAAGTGCAGGAGAGCCACTGACATGCCATGGTGAAGTGCCAGGAGAGCCACTGACATGCCATGGTGAAGTGCCAGGAGAGCCACTGACATGCCATGGTGAAGTGCAAGGAGGCCACTGACATGCCATGGTGAAGTGCCAGGAGAGCCACTGACATGCCTGGTGAAGTGCCAGGAGAGCCACTGACATGCCATGGTGAAGTGCCAGGAGAGCCACTGACATGCCATGGTGAAGTGCCAGGAGAGCCACTGACATGCCATGGTGAAGTGCCAGGAGAGCCACTGACATGCCATGGTGAAGTGCCAGGAGAGCCACTGACATGCCATGGTGAAGTGCAAGGCCAGACATGCCACTGTGAAGTGCCAGGGCCACTGACATGCCATGGTGAAGTGCCAGGAGAGCCACTGACATGCCATGGTGAAGTGCCAGGAGAGCCACTGACATGCCATGGTGAAGTGCAAGGAGAACCACTGACATGCCATGGTGAAGTGCCAGGAGAGCCATGACATGCCATGGTGAAGTGCCAGGAGCCACTGACATGCCATAGTGAAGTGCAAGGAGAGCCACTGACATGCCATGGTGATGTGCCAGGAGAGCCACTGACATGCCATGGTGATGTGCCAGGAGAGCCACTGACATGCCATAGTGAAGTGCAAGGAGAGTCACTGACATGCCATGGTGATGTGCCAGGAGAGCCACTGACATGCCATGGTGAAGTGCAAGGAGAGCCACTGACATGCCATGGCATTAGGGGCAGCTTATTCTATTGACTTATAGACTATGTACATAATATTAGAGAAATTGACTGAGTTTTTTTTAGTTATATATTTGATTTCAAATTACAATATGATGATATTATACTGTAACAAGTGTTTAGGAGGATGGTAATATAAAATTGAGATTATCTTAAGGAAAATAATATTGAGCATTTTTAAAGTAATTTATAATATGAGTATATATATATATATATATATATATATATATATATATATATATATATATATATATATATATATATATATATATATATATATATATATATATATATATATATATATATATATATATAAGGCCTCTGGTTGCAAATGTTGAGAAGTGTTTGTGTCATAATCCTGCAGTAAACGGGAGTTACGACATTGGATGACACTGCTTAATGTGGGGTTGGTGCTGTGGTGGGTGGTTGTGGTCTTTGGTGGACTGGTTGTGGTCTGTGGTGGACTGGTTGTGGTCTGTGAGTGGACTGGTTGTGGTCTGTGGTGGTGGTTATGGTCTGTGGTGGTGGTTATGGTCTGTGGTGGACTGGTTGTGGTCTGTGGTGGGTGGTTGTAGTCTGTGGTGGGTGGTTGTGGTCTGTGGTGGACTGGTTGTGGTCTTTGGTGGGTGGTTGTAGTCTGTGGTGGGTGGTTGTGGTCTGTGGTGGACTGGTTGTGGTCTGTGGTGGGTGGTTGTGGTCTGTGGTGGTGGTTGTGGTCTGTGGTGGTGGTTGTGGTCTGTGGTGGACTGGTTGTGGTCTGTGGTGGGTGGTTGTGGTCTGTGGTGGACTGGTTGTGGTCTGTGGTGGGTGGTTGTGGTCTGTGGTGGGTGGTTGTGGTCTGTGGTGGGTGGTTGTGGTCTGTGGTGGGTGGTTGTGGTCTGTGGTGGACTGGTTGTGGTCTGTGGTGGGTGGTTGTGGTCTGTGGTGGTGGTTGTGGTCTTTGGTGGGTGGTTGTGGTCTGTGGTGGTGGCTGTGGTCTGTGGTGGGTGATTGTAGTCTGTGGTGGACTGGTTGTGGTCTGTGGTGGGTGGTTGTGGTCTGTGGTGGTGGTTGTGGTCTGTGGTGGACTGGTTGTGGTCTGTAGTGGACTGGTTGTGGTCTGTGGTGGGTGATTATAGTCTGTGGTGGACTGGTTGTGGGTTGTGGTGGACTGGTTGTGGTCTGTGGTGGACTGGTTGTGGGTTGTGGTGGACTGGTTGTGGTCTGTGGTGGGTGGTTGTGGTCTGTGGTGGACTGGTTTTGGTCTGTGGTGGGTGGTTGTGGTCTGTGGTGGACTGGTTGTGGTCTGTGGTGGACTGGTTGTGGTCTGTGAGTGGGTGGTTGTGGTCTGTGGTGGACTGGTTGTGGTCTGTGGTGGACTGGTTGTGGTCTGTGGTGGACTGGTTGTGGTCTGTGGTGGACTGGTTGTGGTCTGTGGTGGACTGGTTGTGGTCTGTGGTGGACTGGTTGTGGTCTGTGGTGGACTGGTTGTGGTCTGTGGTGGTGGTTGTGGTCTGTGGTGGACTGGTTGTGGTCTGTGGTGGACTGGTTGTGGTCTGTGGTGGACTGGTTGTGGTCTGTGGTGGACTGGTTGTGGTCTGTGGTGGACTGGTTGTGGTCTGTGGTGGACTGGTTGTGGTCTGTGGTGGTGGTTGTGGTCTGTGGTGGACTGGTTGTGGTCTGTGGTGGACTGGTTGTGGTCTGTGGTGGACTGGTTGTGGTCTGTGGTGGACTGGTTGTGGTCTGTGGTGGGTGGTTGTGGTCTGTGGTGGACTGGTTGTGGTCTGTGGTGGACTGGTTGTGGTCTGTGGTGGACTGGTTGTGGTCTGTGGTGGACTGGTTGTGGTCTGTGGTGGACTGGTTGTGGTCTGTGGTGGACTAGTTGACTCTTGTAAACATGTAAATCTGAACTCTCTTTATCTTGTAATAAAAATAGGCAATTAAGCATATACAGTTTCAGGAGTAGGTATGACAGGGCCCAGGAATCAGTAAGGTTTGCAACAGCGTGAAAGACAGGGCCAAGAGTTGAGACTCGACACACACACACACACACACACACACAGGAGACGTAATCGGGTATTAGTCATGGAATCTGGCGAAGATAATGACTTTTACTCCCTCCTCTCTTTTTCTCTCTCTCTCTCTCTCTCTCTCTCTCTCTCTCTCTCTCTCTCTCTCTCTCTCTCTCTCTCTCTCTCTCTCTCTCTCTCTCTCTCTCTCTCTCTCTCTCTCTCTCTCTCTAGGGAAATCTAGCTAGCTTTTGTTCCACAATATAACTATCACATAGAATAATGTAGCTGCACACTGCTGGTGTTCCCACAAGAGCACACTGCTGGTGTTCCCACAGAGCACACTGCTGGTGTTCCCACAAGAGCACACTGCTGGTGTTCCCACAAGAGCACACTGCTGGTGTTCCCACAGAGCACTGCTGGTGTTCCCACAAGAGCACACTGCTGGTGTTCCCACAAGAGCACACTGCTGGTGTTCCCACAAGAGCACTGCTGGTGTTCCCACAAGAGCACACTGCTGGTGTTCCCACAAGAGCACACTGCTGGTGTTCCCACAAGAGCACACTGCTGGTGTTCCCACAAGAGCACACTGCTGGTGTTCCCACAAGAGCACACTGCTGGTGTTCCCACAAGAGCACACTGCTGGTGTTCCACAAGAGCACACTGCTGGTGTTCCCACAGAGCACACTGCTGGTGTTCCACAAGAGCACACTGCTGGTGTTCCCACAGAGCACACTGCTGGTGTTCCCACAAGAGCACTCTGCTGGTGTTTCCACAAGAGCACACTGCTGGTGTTCCCACAAGAGCACACTGCTGGTGTTCCCACAAGAGCACACTACTGGTGTTCCCACAAGAGCACACTGTTGGTGTTCCCACAAGAGCACACTGCTGGTGTTCCCCAAGAGCACACTGCTAGTGTTCCCACAAGAGCCACTGCTGGTGTTCCCACAAGAGCACTGCTAGTGTTCCCACAAGAGCACACTGCTGGTGTTCCACATTGTATCAACCCTTTGACAAAGAAGGCATCTAGGCAGCGGTCGCATCTTATACCAGGAGATGGCCCTCAGCCTCCTCTGGTTTACGCAAGCAGTAGTACACGTCTCATCGCCACCTTACGCTTGTTCGTGTTGGCGTAACCTTGTCGATGACATCCCTGGGGTGTTTCCAAGTACTTCCTCTCCATTCCTTCACGATATTCACTCCACCATCATCAACGGTTGTAGTAATGGAATTTAATGGCTTTATCACGCACCCATTTCCATCCTGTGGATGGCGGTTCATATATTACAAAAATTATCTTGCGTCTCACCTCTGACAGTATATAAGTCTTCATACTGCTGCTTCAGCTTCACGTTATTTCAGACTATGGAGCAATACTCTTCTCAAGGCTCAGGGACTGACCACCTTGCATACTATTTCTCCAAGGTTGATGGACTGATTATATCGTCTTCATTTCACTACTGCACCTAATGCATGCCTCTGTATTTGACTGAAGAAACCCACAATTGTTGTTGTAGAGGTCTGAGCAAAGCTCAGACCTCTACAACAACAATTGTCATCAAATTTGTTAAGGTATACCATGAATTAAGGAAAGATCCTGGACTTCACCTTACGAGATCGGATAAAGCAAATGCGATAGTAATTATGGACAAG
Source organism: Cherax destructor (assembly GCA_009830355.1). Lineage (NCBI taxonomy): Eukaryota > Metazoa > Arthropoda > Malacostraca > Decapoda > Parastacidae > Cherax > Cherax destructor. Next base: position 19,637 of record WNWK01017596.1, read on the forward strand.
GTAGATTATAGTGGAAAAATAAGCATGTTATTAGAGAGACAGGGAAACTTACGTGCCCCTTAAACACACCCGAGGTCTTAGCCTCTGTTACCCAGCTCGGTAAACTGTTCCACGCATCAATAACTCTGAAAACCATTACTTACCATACATTTACAACTTACCTACGCCCTTTCTAAATCTAAATTTATCTAATTTAAAACGGTTTCCTTCATGGCCTACATCTTTCATGGTAAGAGTATCTTGGTGGGAATAAGAGTGTCATCCTAGCAGGTTACCTCTCTGTGTCATCTACTGTTGTCTAAGATACATAAGTGTTGTAAATGTATCTTGTTGGCTTCCTGGGCACTTTGAAGGGAGAATAGGAATTCCCAGTGCCCTGCAGCAGAGGAGCATGAAGACAGGCAATTTCCCCCCCCGCTCACTAACTCCGGAGTGATCGTGATGGGGTGCCTGTATCACTGTCTATGAGGTGTCCCCTAGCTCACACATTGAGGTCCGTGGTTCGATCCCCGGTACGGGTGGAGACATTTGGTCGTGTTTTCTTAAGACATCTGCTGTCCATGTTCACCTAACAGTAAGTAGGTACCTGGGTGTTAGTCGTTGGTGTGGGTCGCATCCTGGGGGCAAAAATTTCCTAAGTTGCGGGAAATACTCATAACAAATGGCTTTCTATACAGTATGTCACTGATGTCATATGAGCTGTATAAGTTGTATCATCTACTTGAAGAAGAAATAAAAATCATTATTATTATTATTAAGAAAGTCGTGGATCTTAAGTCATCTGATATAGATTTCAAAAAACAAGCTACAATATTGGGAGCAACACAGAGATTTTTTAAAAACTTTGCTGCCGAAGTGGCTTTTAGTGTGCATCCCATCCTGTGCGGGGCACTGCAAGGCAAAGGATACAAAAAGCCTAAAAAAAGGCCCCAAAATAATTTACATGAGTACATCTGTATATATACAAAAGGAATCCTCCAGTTCTGGGTTTAAATCTACTAACTAGACGGACTGGGGGGTTTCCCCTGACCATACCATACCATTAACCAAAAAAAAGTACCCTTGTATCTGAAGAAGTTGACACAAGTTCATTGAACTCTAAGAAGCCCCGACGAGGAAGATTCATATCACTGGTGATCTACCTCTTTAATTTATACATGGAGGTATTGGGGGACATAAGATATAAGGGTTTGAGTATTCTTTGAGTAGCATTCAGACCAAGTGAAGGTGGTCAATAAGGGGAAAAGGTCGTATACACTGGGGAGGTGTATATACACAGGTGTGTATACACAGGGGGTGTATATACACTAAATATACAGTGAAAGTTAACTTTAATCTCTGTTTAAGTATCCCCCCTGGTGTACAAGTGACAGCAGACTTAATGACCCTAGTGTAGTAGATAGACTTTAAACTTAATAAGCGAGGGTAGGAGAGGTAAAAAGGGGGTGTGGGGGATACAGATTTGGCAGGGATACAGGAAAGGGGATCAGATGGTGGCAGGGGTCCCAGGTAAGGGATACAGATTGGCAGGGATACAGGAAAAGGGATACAGATGGTGGCAGGGATAAAAGGTAAGGGATAAAGATGGTGGCATGGATAAAAGGTAAGGGATACAGATGGTGGCGGGGGTACAGGTAAAGGATACAGATGGTGGCGGGGTACAGGTAAGGGATACAGGTGGTGGCGGGAAATCGGGGGGAGGGGAGGTGGTGGCGGGGTTGGGGTGAGGATACATCATGTATTCCTGACGAAACACATGACACTTGCTGATGCTGGACAAGTCAGCTGGCGACACAAGTCCTGTGTACCTTCAATTTTGTCCCTTTTTTCCCTTTTTTCCTTTCCCTTTCCCTTTCCCCGGAATCAGACCAGAGAGAATAGTCCCCCGTTACATGCACTGATTCAGCATCTTCTGTTGTCTGGGTTGAAACTCGTTCCCATTGACAGCCTTCCGTTGACAGCTCTTCCTTGGGTTAGCCCCCCCGTTGACCCCCTTCCCCGTTGCCAGCCCCCCCGTTGGTAGCCCCCCCGTTGACCCCCTTTCCCCGTTGCCAGCCCTCCCGTTGGTAGCTCCCCCGGTGACCCCCCTTCCGTTGACAGCTTTTCCCGTTGGTACCCCTCCCGTTAACACCCTTCCCGTTGCCAGCCCCCCCGTTCCCCAGCCCTCCCGTTGCCAGCCCCCCCGTTGGTAGCCCTCCCGTAAACACCCTTCCTGTTGCCAGCCCTCCCTTTGGGTTAGCCCCCCCGTTTACCCCCTTTCCCCGTTGACAGCTCTTCCGTTGTCACCCTTCCCGTTGACATCCTTCCCGTTGCCAGCCCTCCCGTTGGTAGCCCTCCCGTTGTCACCCTTCCTGTTGACAGCTCTTCTGTTGTCACCCTTCCCGTTGACACCCTTTCCCCGTTGGCACCCTTTCCCCGTTAAAAGTGCTCACTTTTTCCCCCCCTCCCTTTTTATTCCTGTTGTCGTACCGTACTCTCTAACAGTTACCCGTTGCCCTGCAAAGGTAAACCCCCCGTTTTTGTAAAACTCTAACAGATAATACCTTCCTGTTACCTTCTGCCTTTTTTACGTTGACTCAATAGCCATCCGTTAACCCCCTTTTGCCTGTTACCGTTCGGAGAGAGAGGGGTGTCCCCTGTTAGCCCCGTTACCGTTGGCAAGCTGATACTACTGTTGTCTCTAGCCGTTGTACCTCTCTTCCCGTGTACACTGTTGTGTACACACAAAAGGGGTTATACACACTTTTACACACTTGGGTGTTATGTACACATCCTCTGCCCTACGTCAATTACCCTCATTACTCTTTTTTCCCCAAAATTAACATCCTTCTAATTGTTTTTTTATTACTTTTTGCTACGATAAATTAGTTTTATTATTATTTTTACGGATTCATTATTATTCTTTATTATTAATGTCTAGGGGAAAAATTTTCATAAATTTAAACTTATCGAGGTGATGATGGAGGAAAGGAAGGCAGGTAGGCTTAATAATATTGTTCTGAATCTCTCCCTCCCTTCTTCCTTCTCTTCCTCCCCTTTTTCCCTCTCTCCCTCCCTTCTGCCTTCTCTCCCCTTTTTCCCCCTCTCCCCCTTTTTCCCTCTTTCCCCCCCCTTTCCCCCTCTCCCATCTTCCCTTTTTTCCCCCTCTCCCCCTTTTTCCCTCTCTCCCTCCTTTCCTCCCTCTCTTCCCTCCTTCCCTCTCTCCCTCCCCTTTCCCCCTCTCCCTCCCTTCTTCCCTCTCTCCTTCCCCCCCTCCCTGCCTCCCTCTTCCCCCCAGTTCTTTCCCTCTCCCTCCGCCTTGACCTCATCAATTCCACTTTCTTCTTCCTTTTTTCCCCCATTTTTCCTCCGGGTTTCCTCCCCCTCCCCCTCCCTCCCTCCCTCCGTTAAGTAACAGGAGGGAGGAAACTTTCCAACAGGTGGGTTATCAAGCCAAGATAATCCCCGTCTTTATCCCCCTAAGGTATCCAGTGAAATACCTGAAGAAAGACTCTTGTGATCGGTTTTAAACCTTCACACAAACGGCAGGTGGCAGTGCCGGGGACCAGGTGACGCAGTACAAAAATAAATGGACTACATTTTGAGTACATATATATTAAAGCACCAACCAAAACAGGTTTAAAACACACACACACACAGTCAGGAGCTATGACTCGGCCCCCGCAACCACAAATATATATGTTTTATATATATATATATATATATATATATATATATATATATATATATATATATATATATATATATATATTTTATATATATATATCCGTTTGGGGTTGCCCCTTTGACTTGCCCCCCCTATTCTCGCCGAACACAGGTGTAAATTTTTGGCAGTGAAGCAGCGGGGGGATTCGGGTACCATTTGGGCTTTTTTTCGTAAATCCGAGGAAAGATTGCAAGACATGAAGGGTTAAATAACATTATCAAGGAAAGGGGCCTCACAACAACCGGATGCCCGAGTAAGGGAAAAACTATGCAATCTGATGGCAACCAAAAGCGTCCAGATGGTATCACCCTTCAAGCCTGGACAGACGGCAAGCAGGTGGTGTGGGACTACACATGTGCATCTACCTTGGCTGATACCTATCTCAGTACCGGGGGGGGAAGGAGGGGGGCTGCCACCTTCCCGGGAGTCCCAAAAAGTCGAGAAAATATGGAGAACTTGCCCCCTCATTATATGTTTGTTCCCATAGGCTCCAAAAGACCCTTGGCTCATGGGAAAGAGTGCATCTAAGTTCCTCAAGGAGCTGGGCAAAAGGAAATCAACAGGGTAACTAAAAAATTAGGGCAGCTAGTTTTTTGTTCCAGCGACTCAACGCTGCTGTTTTTAGAGGGGTAATGCATGCTGTATTCTGGGCACGCGCCCAGCTCGGAAGGCTGGATGAGATTTTCGCATTATAATCAGTGACAAAGATGTAACAATATGTACTAGACTGTATCTCTATCTTTTGTATATGTATTTATATAACAATGTATCTCTCAAATCTTTTTTACCATATTATGTAATAAAAATACCTTTTATATATATATATATATATATATATATATATATATATATATATATATATATATATATATATATATATATATATATATACGTTTTATATACGTATATGTAATCCTCAGAAGGAAACTCCTCTGGGGGGTTTCCCTATTGGCTGTCTCCCAATTTGGTATTACCTTGCAAGGGGTTGGGGAGGCGACAGGGGGGTAGTGGTATGGGGTACACAAGTGTATCCACACTGGTCTAAAAGTACACAAAAGGGGGGGAGAAATATAGCCGCCGGCCAAAGGGGCCTCCCCCCCAAAAAAAAAAAAGAAAAATCTGCTAACCCCCCATTTTATGTCTTTTTCATGGCCACAGTGACCTTTGACCTGTGGGACAAAAGGGCACATCCTGTTACTTAAGGGCCGGAGCAGTGTTTTCCCCCATATTCTTATAAGTTACTTGTGGGGAAAACCAGCAGTGTTGCTACACTTTCTATATGATAGTTACATTGTGGGCACCAGATTTGCTACACTATTCTATATGATAGTTACATGTGGAACACCAGCAGTGTTGCTACACTATTCTATGATAGTTACATTGTGGGAACACCAGCGGGGTTGCTACTTTTTTCTATATGATAGTTGCATTGTGGGAACACCAGCAGTGTTGCTCACTATTCTATATGATAGTTACATTGTGGGAACACCAGCAGTGTTGCTAAAACTATTCTATATGATAGTTACATGTGGGAAACCAGCAGTGTTGCTACATATTCTATATGATAGTTACATTGTGGGAACACCAGCAGTGTTGCTACACTATTCTATATGATAGTTACATTGTGGGAACACCAGCAGTGTTTACACTATTCTATATGATAGTTACATTGTGGGAACACCAGCAGTGTTGCTACACTATTCTATATAAAAGTTTCATTGTGGGAACACCAGCAGTGTTGCTAACTATTCTATATGATAGTTACATTGTGGGGAACCCGCAGTGTTGCTACACTTTCATATGATAGTTATTTGGAACAAGCAGTGTTGCTAACTATTCTATATGATTAAGAGCTGGGAGACTACAGTAGTGTCAGCCTGAGCTGGGAGACTTTAGTAGTGTCAGCCTGAGCTGGGAGAGCTCAGTAAAGGTAACTGACAACTGCAGGGATTATCTTCCAGCAGTGCTGGAGTTACTACCACTTGTGAATTACTACTATCAGGATAGTATATTCCACAAAGAATAAAAATGAGAAATATGTGGATAGTCTCTCTCATTATCATACCTTGCTTAAGTACATTAAAGATATAAATGTGCCATTGTACTGAGCCCCTGGTTGCGCTCAGGTAATCTGAAACCAATTGCATACTTCCTTCGTGTCAACCGAGTGATGACACAAGTCATCCTAGTCATCCATCCTGCGTCCACACACTTCCAGATCACCCATCTGACATCCACACACTAGTCTCTACGAGGCGTTGAGCTCTAGCTATTAGTGCTTTCCTTAATAAGTGTTAGGGCTCTAAAAGCAATGCTGTATGGGCAAGCAATAACTGGAAGACTCCAGGTGATGAGTTGGATTGTGGAGACTTCCTGGAAGAAGTGTCAGAGGAGGACAGGAAAGGGCAGATAAATGTGGGAAAAGAACAGAGATGGGCGAGTGAAGACGTTGAATAAACAGGATTGAAGAGAAGAGAGGAGGAAAAAAGACAGAGAAAAGCGAAGAGGTAGAGATGTGAAATTGATTTGTGACACGTAAAGATAAAAATTTTTGTTACTCAGTGCCTTGAGACGAAGTTTGCCAATGTTGTCCCCCTGAAGGTTGAATGAGCCAGACCTGGTCTCTCACCCTCATTAATAATCCACAACATGATCTAAACTATCAACAAAATTTATTTCGTATAAAATAAAAATGAAAATTCTTGTTTTAGTTTGGTTGTTCTCGGCAGTGAGTGTCAAGGACGGACGACCAGGTCAGACGAGATGGCCTCGCAGGAGGAGAGGGAAGACACTTAAGGGGGATGGACATCTTGGGCGTGACTGCTGGTGTGGAAGAACTACCGTCTGGCCCTGGGGTCTTGCTGGGCAGTGCGCAGGACGGGCAGGCTCTGCCGGTAGGCGGAAGAGAAGCAGGACTTGGCGGCGCTATCGAACTGCTCCGTGGAGGGGACGGTGGATCGACAGGGAGAGAGCGACAGGAGATCCCCATCTCCCTGTCTCACTAACAACAAGAAAACCTCCAAGTCTACCTACAAGGTAGTGCAGTACCTGGGTTCGCGGGACTCTCGCGTGGGTAAAGGCGACACTCAAGACCCGGGTCTTGTCCCATGGGCTTTCAGGGACAGACGGAACAGGCGCCAGCCCTCGGGCATCTTCTGCTAGCATTTTTAGGAACCACCTGTGGACCCTAGAGCTCCCTTGCAGGAGAATCAGACCGAACGCTCAAATCGCTCCTCGACGATTATAGTCTCACAGGAAGCATATCTCCGGCTCCTCTTCTGAGACGTCTGTCACCAGGTCTTCTCGAAGTCCTCTTAACTAAAGGAAACCTCCTCCTCAGAAGTCCCTCTCAGCTAAGGAAACATCCCTCCTCAGATGTCCCTCTCCAACTAAGGAAACATCCTCCTCAGAAGTCCTGCAAAGCTAAGGAAACATCCCCTCCTCAGAAGTCCCTCTCAACTAAGGAAACCTCCCTCCTCAGGCCCTCTCAACTAAGGAAGCATCCCCTCCTCAGAAGTCCCTCTCAACTAAGGAAACAGCCCCTCCTCAAGTCCCTCTCAACTAAGGAAACATCCCCTCCTCAGAAGTCACTCTCCAACTAAAGGAAACATTCCTCCTCAGAAGTCCCTCTTAGCTAAAAAAAATCTCTTTGCCCCCGACCTTCCTCGCCAGAATAAGCCCATTCACTAAAACCACTTCGAAATTCTTCACTGGCTTCCTCCCCAAAGTCCAGAGATCCACCTCCACACGTCTGTTGATAAACGTATCGGGTCGGTACGTCTCTTCAAGAACATGTCGAGAGTTCCGTAACGAATCCAAACACCGGACGAATCCGGAGATCTGTTTGCACTGCCAAACGACTCCAGGAAGGTGTTGTTCCACCGAAGCCGGTGTCGGACATCCGGAGGGTGTAAAACCGAACAGAACGGCTCAACCCACGGTCCAGGTGATGAACCCATCATCCCAACCGCCGAACCCACCCCGAGGTGCTCAACTCACAGTTCGAACTGGTGAACCCGCGGTTCCAATCCCTTGAGCCTACAGTCCGAACCGCGACTCAACCACGGTCAATCGGTTCAACCCACGCTCCCGGACAAATGGGGTCGACACTGTTACATTGAATATAACACTGAACACAGTTGACAGTTGATGTAAATTTCTTTTCTTTGCTGGTGAAGGAAGTCTTGATCTAGAGACTGGAAGCATCCTCACTTTCATCGGATCAAGCCTGATTACCGCCTTTTACGCTACTGATTTCGCAACTACCCACGAAATGTGGGCTAGGAATGCAGGTAGCAGGTTTAGTTTATATGTGTGTGTGTGTGCCAGGCTGGTTTGGGCTGTGTGATTTTAACGACAGCATTAGTGTTTGTGTGAAGGAAGTGGAGGCAGTAATTGCTGGTGCTGACAGTGCCTGGCACTCAGGATTGATGACTCTCACTGAGTCTGCACACACTCGACACTGCTTGCTGTGTCCAATAATAACGAGGAAACTCTTGCTTTTGTGTGTTTGGGTGTGTGTGCCTTTGCTAGTTACCCGTTGTCAAAGGAACTTGTCGATAGACACTTGACATATTGTTTGGAGTTTGTGGTGTGTGTGTGTGTGTGTATTATTCTCCTATGTAATCACCAATTTGTGTTTCAGGGGTCGAACCCTTGGACCCAAGACAACCTTGTCCTCGCCAGGGTTCGAGTCTTGACTCCTAAAGTACCTATCTCTTGTTTTATAGTTGATTAATGGGGTTTCAAGTGTATCTACTACACGAGGGTCATTAAAGCTGGTTGGTTGGTTAAAAGGGTTTCAAGACTATCTACTACACGAGGGTCATTAAGGCTGCATGTCACCTGTACACCACCAGTCAAGAATACTTTAATACCTAAAATACTGATTAATGTAAACTACTAGTGTATATACACTGAGATATATATACACCTCTGTGTATATACACTGAGATATACATCTCTCAGTGTATATACACTATTATAAACACCTGTCAGTGTATATACCTTACATATGCACCTCTCAGTGTATATATACACTAAGATATCCGCACTCTCAGTGTATAGCACTAAGATATGCACCTCTCAGTGTATATACACTGATATACATCAGTGTATATACACTGAGATATGTACCTCTCAGTGTATATACACTGATATATACAGCTGTCAGTGTATATACACTAAGATACTCCCTATCAGTGTATATACACTGAGATATGTACCTCTCAGTGTATATACACTAAGATATACTCTCAGTGTATATACACTGAGCTATACACCTCTCAGTGTATATACATTGATATATGTACCTCTTAGCATATATACACTGAAATATACACTATCAGTGTATATACAACCCGCATATATAATCCAAACTCTTCAGACCACGACAATAATTCCGCCTGGCACTTACTAAAATTACGTGTAAACAAGAGCTTATTGAACAACAGAGCTGTTGTTACTGGCGTAGTGCCAGAAGGATGGTGCAATTGTGTGCTTCTAAATATGTGGTTACGGCCGCTGGAGTTGCTGTAATCTGCGGTCAGTGTAGCCCATTTACATATTCTTACAGCATACACCAGAGACATACACGGAGAACTTGTATGGTCATCCTTACATCATACGAGACAGAGAAGTTGTATGATCATACAACATGCACCAGACACATACACAGAGGCTGTATGATCATGGCATACCAGACACATACACAGAGGCTGTATGATCATACAGCATGCACCGAACTTTGCATACACAGAGGCTGTATGATCATACAACATACACCAGACACATATACAGAGGCTGTATGATCATACAGCATGCAGACACATATACAGAGGCTGTATGATCATACAACATGCACCAGACACATATACAGAGGCTGTATGATCATACAACATACACCAGACACATACACAGAGGCTGTATGATCATACAACATACACCAGACACATACACAGAAGCTGTATGATCATACAGCATACACCAGACACATACACAGAAGCTGTATGATCCATACAACATACACCAGACACATACACAGAAGCTGTATGATCATACAACATATCCACACCGAACACATACACGAAGTTGTATGATCCTTCAACATACACCAGACACATATACAGAAGCTGTATGATCATACAACATACACCAGACACATACACAGAAGTTGTATGATCATACAACTTTACTCCACCAGACACATATACAGAAGCTGTATGATCATACAACATACACCAGACACATACACAGAAGCTGTATGATCCTTACAACATACACCAGACACATACACAGAAGCTGTATGATCATACAACATACACCAGACACATATGACAGAAGCTGTATGATCATACAGCATACACCAGGACACATACACAGAAGTTGTATGATCACACAACTTATACACCAGACACATACACAGAAACTGTATGATCATACAACATACACCAGACACATATACAGAAGCTGTATGATCATACAGCATACACCAGACTTCACATACACAGAAGTTGTATGATCATACAACATACACCAGACACATATACAGAAGCTGTATGATCATACATACGAACACATACACAGAAGTTGTGTGATCATACAACATACACCAGACTTTACATACACAGAAGCCTGTATGATCATACAACACACCAGACACGCTATACAGAAGCTGTATGATCATACAACATACACCAGACACATACACATAAGTTGTATGATCATACAACATACACCAGACACATATACAGAAGCTGTATGATCATACAGCATACACCGAACACATACCCAGAAGTTGTATGATCATACAGCATACACCAGACACATATACAGAAGTTGTATGATCCATACAGCATACACCAGACACATACACAGAAGCTGTGTAGTCAACACAACATACACCAGACACATACACAGAAGTTGTATGATCATACAACATACACCAGACACATATACAGAGAGTTTGTATGATCCTTGCAGCATACACCAGACACATACACAGAAGTTGTATGATCCTTACAACATACACATACCATCTGATAAAAGAAACAGAGTAAAAGGAGGTAGGGGTTCCAGGGAGGGATGGAGGGAGGGGGTTAAGGAGGTTTTTGTGCGCGAGGGCTTTGACATCCAGCAAGCTTGTGTAAGCGTGTTGCAGCCGGGTGGTGGGACAAGTGACTCAGACGGCTTGACGTGCTGTTGGAGTGCCAGCAAAGGTAACATTTATGACGGGATTCAGGGATACTGGTTGGCAGGACTTGAGTCCTGGAGGTGGATACTTATATAACATAGGTGTAAGTGGACTTGCCCACACGTTTCGCCCACTCTGAAATAGCAATTTCATTAGATTGTCACAATAAAAACATGTCGAAACAACGGGTTCCGATGTCCAGTTAGCGGTCGTACTGGCCAAGGTCTGCGACCACAACGGGAGGAAGGGGGAGGAGTAGGGGCGTTATTAGAGTGTACTAGTGACATGAAGGTCATTAACTGCTGAATTGCAAGTGAGCAATGCTGGGAATTGTTACACGTAACATTGTTGATTGAGTCGTGACTGTTTTGTGGAGTTCACGGGACTTGACCGCCATGTTGGTGGGCCAGTTACGAGGGCTGTGATTGGCTGATGGATGTCAGGTGACCCCATACCCGCCATGTTGGTGGGTTGCTACGAGGGCGGTGATTGGCCAGTGGTCTCTGCGTGACATGGCCGTGATGGAGTTGGTATGAGAATTGATTGGCTGGTCGTGTTACTGATACTCAACTAATTGTGGTTGCAGGGGTCAGTCATCTCTCTGACCCCGCCTCTCTTCACTAGTAGCTACTAGGTCCTCTTTCTCCCTGCTCCATGAGCTTTATCATACGTCTTCTTAAAGCTGTGTATGGATCCTGCCTCCACTACATCACTCCAGATTATTCCACTTCCTGACAACTCTATGATTGAAGAAATGCTTCCTAACATCCCTCTGACTCATCTGAGTCTTCAAAATCCGTGTTGCTGCTATTCTATATGATAGTTACACAGTGGTAACACCAGCAGTGTTGCTACACTATTTATATGATATTTACACAGTGGAACACCAGAGTGTTTGCTACACTATTCTATATGATAGTTACACAGTGGGAACCCAGCAGTGTGTTTCACTATTCTATGATATTACAGTGGGAACACCAGCAGTGTTGCTCACTATTCTATTGATAGTTAACATGGGAACACCAGGTGTTTATACACTAGTCTATATGATAATTACACAGTGGGAACACCAGCAGTGTGTTGCTGCACTAGTCTATATGATAATTACACAGTGGGAACACCAGCAGTGTGTTGCTGCACTAGTCTATATGATAATTACACAGTGGGAACAGCAGGAGTGTGCTGGGGTACAATGACTTAACATCACAATACACCGGGGTACAATGTATCCCCATAAATCATCTTTCAACATCATACTGGGTAATTTATCAATCAATTTATAGTGAGATGTGTCAGCAGTAGACATCAGCGCTGACACAGTTATTTTGGTGGAGGGCTGACGGCTGACCAGTGACCTTTCTCTGGTTGCTTCGAGTCCAGCGACTTGTTTGTATTTGGGCCATTCTAGAGGCTCGATCCTCCGTCACTAAACCTGTACAGTGGTTCTCACTGGTTCGTCCTTCACACCTTAAAACATGTAAAAATATAAATATAAACACAAAACACACACACGGACATAAAATGTTTGGGCAAGACTTGCAACATTAGCATCTCTGGCAGATGCAATCTGCATTATGCTACCTCAAAAGATTTCATAATCCAGCAACAATTACCATACATGATGAGCTGGGAGTACACACACACACACACACACACACACACACACACACACACAAAAAACCCCGGGGGGAAAACTTCGGGGGTTAAAACATTTCTTAAAATTAGGGAATAAAAGAGAGAAAATAAATGGGGGGAACCAAATGTTTTGCGGGTATGATAAATAGGGGAAAAACAAACCCAACACACAAACCCAAGGGGGCTAAAAACTTAGGGAAACAACCTTTTGTTTTTGGCCTTTTTTAAATTGTTTTTTAAAAAAAAACCTTTTGGGGAACCCCCGACTTTTACACATTTTAAAATAAAAAATAACCAACCAACATCAAAGTAAAACCCGGTTTTAACTGGCCAAACCTTTTTTTGTTAAAACCCAGTTTAAAAACCGGCCAACAGCAAAATTAACAGTAACTTGCCAACAGTGCAAGTAAACAGTAACCTGGCCAACATTTAAGTAAACAGTAACCTCCAACATTGCAAGTAAACAGTAACCTGGCCAACATTTAATAAACAGTAACCTGGCCAACAGTGCAAGTAAACAGTAACCTGGCCAACAGTGAAGTAAACATAACCTGGCCAACAGTGCAAATAAACGTAACCCGGCCCAGTCAAGTAAAACATAAGAAAGAAGGAACACTGCAGCAGGCCTACTGGCCCATGCGAGGCAGGTCAAGTCTCCCACCGGCTTAAGCCAATGCCCCGACCCATCCAGGTCAGGTTACATTCACTTAAGGAAGGAGCACGGCATCTGACCTAGTAGCACAAGCTAGTCAGGATCCAACTCACACCCACCCGCACCCACTCATATATTTATCTAGCCTATTTTTAAAACTACACAACGTTTTAGCCTCTATAACTGTACTCGGGAGTTTGTTCCATCATCGACAACTCTATTACCAAACCAATGCTTTCCTATATCCTTCCTGAATCTGAATTTATCCAACTTAAAGCCATTGCTGCGAGTCCTGTCAATACTAGATATTTTAGCACGCTATTTACATCCCTTTATTTATTCCTGTTTTCCATTTATACACCTCAATCATATCCCCCTAATTCTACGCCTTTCTAGAGAGTGCAGATTCAGGGCCCTCAGTCTATCCTCATAGGCAAGATTTCTGATACATGGGATCAACTTAGTCATCCTCCTTTGTACGTTTTCCAGAGCATTTATATCCATTCTGTAATACGGTGACCAAAACTGTGCAGCATAATCTAGATGAGGCCTAACCAAGGATATATAGAGTTGAAGAACAACCTGAGGACTCCTATTATTTATGCTTCTTGATATGAAGCCAAGGATTCTGTTCGCTTTATTGCGAACACTTATGCACTGCTGTCTTGGTTTTAGATTACTGCTAACCAGAACTCCTAAATCCTTTTCGCAATCAGTAGTATTAAGATCTACATTATTTAGTTTATATGTGGCATGGTTATTGTCCTGTCAATATTTAGAACTTTGCATTTATCTATATTAAACTGCATCTGCCACTTCTCCGACCACTGCATCAGTCTATTCAAATCTTCCTGGAGTGCTCTAATGTCCTCATTTGAATGAATTGGACGGCCTATTTTGGTGTCATCGGCAAACTTGCTTATGTCGCTATTTATTCCCTCATCTATGTCGTTTATGTAGATTGTGAACAACAAGGGCCCAATACTGACCCCTGTGGAACACCACTTGTGACACTTCCCCACTCTGATTTCTCCCCATTTATGCAAACTCTCTGCTGCCTGTTGTCAACCATGCCTCTATCCAGGAAAAAATTTCTCCTCCTATTCCGTGTGCCTTAATTTTCCTCAATAGTCTCTGATGTGGGACTCTATCAAAAGCCTTACTGAAGTCCATATACACAATATCATATTCATTACCATGATCTACCTCCTCAAACACCTTAGTGAAAAAAGTTATTAAATTTGTTAGGCAGGAACGCCCTTTTGTAAAACCGTGCTGAGATTCGTTGATTAATTTATGCTTTTCAAGATGGCTGCGGATTGCCTCGGCAATTATTGATTCCATAAATTTTCCCACTATGGAGGTTAGGCTTATTGGTCTATAGTTCGAAGCTAAGGACCTGTCACCTGCTTTGAAAATAGGTATTACATTTGCCATTTTCCACTTATCTGGCACCATGCCAGTTTGCAGTGATATGTTGAAAAGATTAGCCAAGGTTTGCTAAGCTCCTCTTTACATTCCTTTAGAACCCTTGCATACAGTTCATCAGGGCCTGGGGATTTGTTAGGTTTTAATTTATCTATTTGTCTAAGGACCATGTCACTTGTGACCCTAATCGTGCATAGTTTACTATCGTCCTGTTCTACATAATTTATTATTTCTGGAATATCGCTAGTATCTTCCTGTGTAAAAACTGAGAGGAAGTAAGTGTTAAACATTCTACACATTTCCTTATCACTGACGGTGAGCTGACCTGAGTAACTTTTGAGTGGGCCTATCTTGTCCCTAATCTTACTTCTGTATAACTGAAAAATCCTTTTGGGTTAGTCTTCGATTCTCTTGCAACTTTAACCTCATAGTCTCTTTTTGCTTTTCTTATTCCCTTTTTTATTTCTCTCTTTAACTGAATATATTGATTACTTAATTGCCCCTCTCCTCTTTTGATTTGCCTATATATGCCTCTCTTTTGACCAATGAGATGTTTTAATCTATTGTTCATCCATTTAGGATCATTTTTGTTTGATCTGATTTCCCTATTAGGAACATAAGTTGTCTGAGCAGCTAGAACTATTCTCTGGAAAACGTCATATTGGCAATCACCACCTACCTGACCCACTGTCAGGTCATTCCAGTTCAACCTACCCAGGTAATTTTTCAGTCCTATGAAATCAGCCAGGCGGAAGTCAGGGACAGAGACTTGATTGCCATTATTAGGGTAATTCCATGATATATTAAAACTGAGTGATTTGTGATCACTTTCCCCAAGCTCATCATTAACCTCAAGATTATTAATTAGCGATTCCCTGCTGGCAAGAACCAAGTCTAGCAGGTTATCTCCTCTAGTTGGCTCTGTCACCAACTGCTTCAAAAAACAATCCTGAATCGTATCAAGAAAGTCACTTGACTCTAAATTTCCTGTCAAATTGCTCCAGTCAATTTGTCTAAAGTTGAAATCTCCCATTAGCACAACATTTTCATGTGTAGATGCCTTACGAATTTCATCCCATAGAAGTTTACTGCACTCCCTATCAAGATTTGGGGGCCTGTAAATCACACCCAAGATAAGTTTTACACGGCCCTCAAGAAGCTGTAACCAAACAGATTCAGTGGCTGACGCTTCTAATTTTATATCTTGTCTAACACAACAATTTAAATTGTCTCTGACATACATCGCTACTCCACCACCCTTCCTGTTGACCCTATCAGTGTGGAATAATTTATAGCCTTGTATGTGACATTCAGAAGGCAACTCTCTATCTTTCAGATTGAGCCAGGTCTCTGTTATAGCAATAATATCTATGTTTCCTGCACTTGCAATTAATCTTAGCTCATCTATCTTATTTCTTACACTTCTGCTATTAGTATAGTAAACCTTAAGGGAGCTAGTCTCTTGTTTCCCCCTGCTGTCTCCTTTGTTTGCTGACCTGATCCATTGTCCTTATTTGTAACTTTAGATGAATTTCTTTTATACACTTACTGTTTTCAGCCCTAGTGTTGCTAACTGACTGTTTCCACACACACCCATACCTCTATCTTCTATCAGTTTAAAATCCTAGGCATGTCAGCAATGGACCTCTCGATCGAGTTGGCAAGTGCTTCCACCCTGTCCCAGAGATGTACCCCATCCCTTGCATACATATCATGTTTGCCATAAAAGTTGTCCCAGTTGTCAATGAATGGGATTGCAAGTTCCTTGCAGTATCTGTCTAGCCAGCAATTTGCACCAATTGCCCTAGACAACCATTCATTTCCCACTCCCTTCTAGGCAAGATTCTACATATGATTGGGACCCCTCCCTTAGACTTAATTAGATCTATAGCTGACCTGTACTTATCTAGCAGCTCTTCTCTCCTACCCTTCCCAATATCATTTCCACCAGCACTGAGACAGATAATGGGCTTGTTCCCATTACCTGACATGATATTATCCAACCTGTTGACTATGTCTCCAACACCAGCTCCAGGAAGCACACCCTCTCTCACCTCCCTATTCCTATTACAGAAAGCACGGTCCATATATCTTACCTGTGAGTCACCTACCACAAGAATTCGCTTACCTCTATTTGCAGGGAAGTAGTACCCTACCTTCACTGGCCACTGGAGTACACTCATCCTGAAGAACAGAGAAGCGATTTCCTACCTTCAAGTCTTCTCTCTTAACTTTCCTTATTTTGATGTTCCTGCCATTACTGAACCACTTGCCACTTGTAGCAGGTGCTGGACTGCACCTCACTCCTGGTAGCCTTTTCTTCCTCCCCCTTCACCCTCCTCGCAGGGAGTGGCAGACTGCACCTCACTACTGGTATCCCTATTCTCCTCCACCACTGGGTCTCCTGTGGCTGGCACTCCACCCTTCAGCTACGGAGTATGGCAAGTAGATGTCTGCCAATGTGGCAGCAGGTGTAGTCCCAAGCAATCTCTTACCATCCTTCAGGGTAGCATGGTGGCTCCATTGGGACGCTTTTGACTTCCATCAGACCTCTGCACTTGGGGTTCCCGTTTAGCTGGGCAACGAGGCTGTTTTCGAGGGTTCTCTTTATGTCATTGACCTCCTCATGTCTAGCATACTTCCCTTCTGATGTTGACACACGAGACCATGAAGTCGAATTGATCAGCCGTCGCCCTGCCGCAAATACACCTATGTTCGGTGAGTATGGGGCGTAGGCGAAGCGCAACACCAATCCGAATTTGGGCCCGTGGGTCGAGTCGAGTCCCCAAAGAGGAATTGGGAACAGCTAGAAGGAAATCTCCTGAGTGTGGTGCGTTCACCGCTAGGAGACGAGCTTTGTCCTTTCCCGAAGCGTTGGTGAGCATTGTGTTGGCAATTTTTTTCCCTAATCAGTTTGTCCCAGTGGGACTGTTTGTGCTCTTTGTTAGGAGCTGGTCTACTGGAGGAGTCTGACAGGATGTCCCACCGCGCGGCTGCTTCAATGAACCTGGGGTCTTGAGTTCCCCCCGCACCCCCTCAACCGTTCAGGGACAATTTTCTTGACTAATCCACAGGAGGCCAAACACGATGACAGAATGCAGGTAAAACTACCTGCGTTGCTTTCCCCCTATACCTCCCAGTCGCACTGGGAATGTATATATATATATATATATATATATATATATATATATATATATATATATATATATATGAGAGAGAACTTCTGAGAGGGGTGAGGGGAGGCAGGTGGGGGTGAGGGGGGGTAGATGGGGTGATAGGAGGTGATGGGCGTGAGGGGAGGTAGATGGGGTGAGGGGAGGTTGTGATGTAGTCAGTGTGCTGTGAGGTCTCCTAAGCAGCCACACCTGCCTTCGTAAATAGCTGTCAGATACGCCTCTCGGATTAAGGCTCAGGTCTTTTGTCTTTTGGACTAGCGTCAGGTCGGCGTCAGGTCAAAAACGTGGTGTACTCCTCATTAGCGGGATGCTTGGAGGACCATATAAGGCCGAGGAAACAACTAAAGGGGACATTCTGGCGAAGCTCTGGCCTGTGTGCGGGCTCTGGGCTGAGGAGACATTCGGGCAGGGTCTGGCCCCGTGTGCAGAGCTCTGGGCACGAGATTCCTAGCAGAGCGGCTGCCGGTGTGCAGAGCTCTGGGGAAGGGTGCTGTAAGTCTCTGGAGGAGACTGTTGGAACACTGGGCAGAGTTCTGTTGGAGCAGGTCTTGGGACCTGTGGCTAGAAGTGTGACTGAGTTCCTGTGGTGAACTGTCCTCTGAACTATATTGTAAGTTATATTCTGTTTCGTCAGTTGATTGTATTCCCTGTCTCGCTGCTTATATGTACAATCCCTATTTATCTAAACTCAATAGTGTTCTCCTGTTCCCAAATATATTATTATACAAGGACTTAAATAAAATGTGTTTGAGTGGAATAGTAATATTCACTGTCCCCGTTATATTCTTATAATTCTTTATGCTTATACTTTATATTATTATTTATATTTTAGGTAGAGAGAGGGTGAGTAGTGTGGTGGTAATGAGAGGTGATGGTGTAGTCACCAGTGACCTCACATTACCTCCGCTCCTGTCAACCTCACCTCTCCTGCCTACTCCCTCCCTTTATTCCCATATTCCCCGATTATCCAAATTCCTTATCCCCCTTCATGACAGGTAGGTGGGTGGTTGGGAGGTAGGTGGGAGTGAAGGGTGGTATGTGGGGTGGAGGGAGGTAGGTGGGGTGAAGGGGAGGTAGGTGGGGTGAGGGAGCTGGGTGGGGGAGGGGGTCAAGGTAGGGGTGAGGGGTCAAAGGGGGGGGTGTCAGTTCCCGGTGAGCTCTTGAGAACATCCGTGAGAATCACCTGGAGACTCACTTCTCAAAAGCTCTACTTCTGTAGGAGCTTGACAACGTTGTTCAGTCTTCTCTCTATCTCTCTCTCCTCTCATATAATATTTAAATTCTTCACATAACCACACAGGTGTTATTCTTGGTACATTATTATTGAACACGAACACTGTACATCACCACACACCCTGTACATCATACACCCTGTACACCACCACACACCCTGTACATCATACACCCTGTCACCACACACCCTGTACATCATACACCCTGTACACCACCACACACCCTGTACATCATACACCCTGTTACACCACACACCCTGTACACCACACACTCTGTACATCACCACACAGTACACCACACCCCTGTACACCACACACCCTTCACCACACCTCTGTACACCACCACACACCCAGTACACCACACACCCAGACACCACACCCTGTACACCACACACCCTGTCACCATTATAAGAACATAAGAACATAAGAAGAAGGAAAACTGCAGCAGGCCTACTGGCCCATGCGAGGCAGGTCCCAATCTCCACCGACTTAAGCCAATGCCCCGACCCATCCAGGTCAGGTTACATTCACTTAAGGAAGGAGCACGGCATCTGACCTAGTAGCACAAACTAGTCAGGTCCAACTCACACCCACCCACCCACTCATATATTTATCCAGCCTATTTTAAAACTACACAACGTTTTAGCCTCTATAACTGTACTCAGGAGTTTGTTCCACTCATCGACAACTCTATTACCAAACCAATGCTTTCCTATATCCTTCCTGAATCTGAATTTATCAACTTAAAGCCATTGCTGCGAGTCCTGTCAATACTAGATATTTTTAGCACGCTATTTACATCACCTTTATTTATTCCTGTTTTCCATTTATACACCTCAATCATATCCCCCTAATTCTACGCCTTTCTAGAGTGCAGATTCAGGGCCCTCAGTCTATCCTCATAGGGAAGATTTCTGATACATGGAATCAACTTAGTCATCCTCCTTTGTACGTTTTCCAGAGCATTTATATCCATTCTGTAATACGGTGACCAAAACTGTGCAGCATAATCTAGATGAGGCCTCACCAAGGATATATAGAGTTGAAGAACAACCTGAGGACTCCTATTATTTATGCTTCTTGATATGAAGCCAAAGTTCTGTTCGCTTTATTGCGAACTTATACCTGCTGTCTTGGTTTTAGATTACTGCTAACCAGAACTCCTAAATCCTTTTCGCAATCAGTAGTATTAAGATCTATATTATTTAGTTTATATGTGGCATGGTTATTGTCCTGTCAATATTTAGAACTTTGCATTTATCTATATTAAACTGCATCTGCCTTCTCCGACCACTGCATCAGTCTATTCAAATCTTCCTGGAGTGCTCTAATGTCCTCATTTGAATGAATTGGACGCCTATTTTGGTGTCATCAGCAAACTTGCTTATGTCGCTATTTATTCCCTCATCTATGTCGTTTATGTAGATTGTGAACAACAAGGCCCAATACTGACCCCTGTGGAACACCCTTGTGACACTTCCCACTCTGATTTCTCCCCATTTATGCAAACTCTCTGCTGCCTATTTGTCAACCATGCCTCTATCCAGGAAAAAATTTCTCCTCCTATTCCGTGTGCCTTAATTTTCCTCAATAGTCTCTGATGTGGGACTCTATCAAAAGCCTTACTGAAGTCCATATACACAATATCATATTCATTACCATGATCTACCTCCTCAAACACCTTAGTGAAAAAAGTTATTAAATTTGTAAGGCAGGAACGCCCTTTTGTAAAACCGTGCTGAGATTCTTTGATTAATTTATGCTTTTCAAGATGGCTACGAATTGCCTCGGCAATTATTGATTCCATAAATTTTCCCACTATGGAGGTTAGGCTTATTGGTCTATAGTTCGAAGCTAAGGACCTGTCACCTGCTTTGAAAATAGGTATTACATTCGCCATTTTCCACTTATTTGGCACCATGCCAGTTTGCAGTGATATGTTGAAAGATTAGCCAACGGGTTGCTAAGCTCCTCTTTACATTCCTTTAGAACCCTTGCATACAGTTCATCAGGGCCTGGGGATTTGTTAGGTTTCAATTTATCTATTTGTCTAAGGACCATGTCACTTGTGACCCTAATCGTGCATAGTTTACTATCATCCTGTTCTACATAATTAATTATTTCTGGAATATCGCTAGTATCTTCCTGTGTAAAAACTGAGAGGAAGTAAGTGTTAAACATTCTACACATTTCCTTATCACTGTCGGTGAGCTGACCTGAGTGACTTTTGAGTGGGCCTATCTTGTCCCTAATCTTACTTCTGTATACCTGAAAAAATCCTTTTGGGTTAGTCTTCGATTCTCTCAACTTTAACCTCATAGTCTCTTTTGCTTTTCTTATTCCCTTTTATTTCTCTCTTTAACTGAATATATTGATTACCTAATTGCCCCTCTCCTCTTTTGAGTTCGCCTATATATGCCTCTCTTTTGACCAATGAGATGTTTTAATCTATTGTTCATCCATTTAGGATCATTTTGTTTGATCTGATTTCCCTATTAGGAACATAAGCTGTCTGAGCAGCTAGAACTATTCTCTGGAAAACGTCATATTGGCAATCACCACCTACCGACCCACTGTCAGGTCATTCCATTCAGCCTACCCAGGTAATTTTCAGTCCTTTGAAATCAGCCAGGCGGAAGTCAGGACAGAGACTTGATTTCCATTAGTAGGGTAATTCCATGATATATTAAAACTGAGTGATTTGTGATCACTTTCCCAAGCTCATCATTAACCTCAAGATTATTAACTAGCGTTTCCCTGCTGGCAAGAACCAAGTCTAGCAGGTTATTTCCTCTAGTTGGTTCTGTCACCAACTGTTTCAAAAAACAATCCTGAATCGTATCAAGAAAGTCACTTGACTCTAAATTTCCTGTCAAATTGCTCCAGTCAATTTGTCTAAAGTTGAAATCTCCCATTAGCACAACATTTTCATGTGTAGATGCCTTGACAATTTCATCCCATGAAGTTTACTGCCTCCCTATCAAGATTTGGGGGCCTGTAAATCACACCCAAAATAAGTTTTACGGCCCTCAAGAAGCTGTAACCAAAGAGATTCAGTGGCTGACGCTTCTAATTTTATATCTTGTCTAACACAACACTTTAAATTGTCTCTGACGTACATCGCTACTCCACCACCCTTCCTGTTGACCCTATCAGTGTGGAATAATTTATAGCCTTGTATGTGACATTCAGAAGGCAACTCTCTATCTTTCAGATTGAGCCAGGTCTCTGTTATAGCAATAATATCTATGTTTCCTGCACTTGCAATTAATCTTAGCTCATCTATCTTATTTCTTACACTCCTGCTATTAGTATAGTAAACCTTAAGGGAGCTAGTCTCTTGTTTTCCCCTGCTGTCTCCCTTTGTTTGCTGTTTGTTT
>WNWK01017597.1:2500-42035 GCA_009830355.1 Cherax destructor
ACAAATCCTGAAGGGGCGGTCACAAATCCTGAAGGGCCGGTCACAAATCCTGAAGGTCCGGTCACAAGAGACTCGGCAGACGATGTGAAATACCTTCATTTATAAACAGGAGCGCGAAGAGTGTACTGACATAGAACTTGATGAGTGTCAGAGGTCCCCGAGTCTTCGGCGCTCTCCCTCCATGCATAAGAAGAATTACCAACAGTCCTCTGGTGGTTTTCGACAGGGAACTTGATAAGGTCCTTAAATCAGTGCCTGACCAGCCAGGCTGTGGTTTGCATGTTGGACTGCGTGCGACCAGCAGTAACAGCCTGATTAATCAGACCTAGATCCTCCAGGAAGCCTGGCCTGGGACCTGGCCGAGGGGGCATTGTTCCCTGGAAATGTCCATCACGTATCCTTCAGGTATCCTTCAAGGAGACTCAAAGCGTCCTACCTGACACAAACACAAAGGGAACAAAAAAGTTGTTCTGGACATTGTAAGAATCACCATATATTTCTACACTTGTGAAAAATCCAAGTTGAGAACTGTCTGTAGAACTGGACCATTAATTACAGGAGGCTCATACTCAGGCGGTGTGTGTGTGTGTGTGTGTACTTACCTACTTGTACTCACTTGTGATTGCAGGGGTCGAGGCACAGCTCTTGGCCCCTATTCTTCACCGGTCGCTACTAGAGTGTTTGTGTGCATGTGTTCCCACCTAGTTATGGTTGCAGGGGTCGATTCACAGCTCCTCTGTGTGTGTATGAGTGTGTATGTATGTGTGTTCGTGTGTGTATGTGTGTACTCGCCTAATTGTACTCACATAATTGTGGCTGCAGGGGTCGAGTCATAGCTCCTTCCTCGCCTCTTCACTGGTCCCTACTAGGCCACTTCCTCCCTTGTTCCGTGAACCTTATCATACGTCTTCTTAAGGCTATGTATGGTTCCTTGCCTCCACCACCTCCCATTCCACTTCCTGACAACTCTGTGACTGAAGAAATACTTTCTAACATCCCTGTGACTCATCTGAGTCTTCAACTACCAATTATGACCCCTTGTTCGTGTGTCCCATCTCTGGAACATCCAGTCCCTATCCACCTTGTCGATTCCTCTTAGTATTTTATTTGTTATCATGTCTCCCTGTTTCTCCTGTCCTCCAACGTCGTCAGGTCGATTTGCCTTAACCCTTAGCTCCGGGACTAGTCTTGTTGCAAACCTCTGCACTTTCTATACACAAATAATCCTTACATACGAGAGGGGAGAGGGCTATTTGTGCATTGTTCCCGTCACGGTATTGTGCCCTTTTGTTATCTTTGCACTTTCTCTAATGTCTTGACGTGCTTGGTCAGGTCTGGGTTCCAAGTTGGTGCTGCATTCTCCATTATGGGCCTGACGTACACGGTGTACACAGTTCTCAACGACTCCTAACTGAGATGTCGTAATGATATTCTTAGGTTTGCTAGTCGCCCGTATGCCGCAGCAGTTATTTGGTTGATGTGCACCTCAGTGTGTGTGTGTGTGTGTGTGTGTGTGTGTGTACTCACCTAGTTGTGGTTGCAGTGGTCGATTCATAGCTCCTGGCCCCGCCTCTTCACTGGTCGCTACTGGGTCACTCTCCCTGCGCCATGAGCTGTATCATACCTCTTCTTAAAGCTATGAATGGATCCTGCCTCCACTACATCACTTTCCAAACTATTCGACTTCCCGACCACTCTGTGACTGAAGAAATACTTCCTAACATCCCTGTGTCCCCTTGTTGCTGTGTCCCATCTCTGGAACATTCTGTCTCTGTCAACCTTGTCAATTCCTCTCAGAATTTTATGTCGTTATCATGTCCCCCCTATCTCTCCTGTCCTCCAGTGTCGTCAGGTCGATTTCCCTTAACCTCTCCTTGTAGGACATACCCCTTAGCTCCGGGACTAGTCTTGCTGCAAACCTTTGCACCTGGTGCTGCATATTCCAATATGGGCCTAACGTACACAGTGTACAGGGTCCTGAACGATTCCTTATTAAGATGTCGGAATGCTGTTCTTAGGTTTGCTAGGCGCCCGTATGCTGCAGCTGTTATTTGGTTGATGTGCGCCTCAGGAGATGTGCCTGGTGTTATACTCACCCCAAGATCTTTTTCCTTAAGTGAGGTTTGTAGTCTCTGTCACCCTAGACTGTACTCCGTCTGCGGTCTTCTTTGTTCTTCCCCAATCTTCATGACTTTGCACTTGTTGAGGTTGAACTCCAGGAGCCAATTGCTGGACAAGGCTTGCAGCCTGTCCAGATCCATTTGTAGTTCTGCCTGGTCCTCGTCCGATGTGTGTGTGTGTCCGCGCTCCTTTGTCTGCCTGTTAGTTACCATTTTGTCCTAGGCACATGTCGATTAGACACTAGGCCTGTTGTATATATGTGTGTGTATGTGTGTGTAAGGAAACACTTCGAAATGTTTTGGCCCCGCCGGGAATTGAACCCGGGCCCTCCGTGCGTGAAGCAAGAGCGCTAGCCACCATGCCATCGGGGCGTGTGTCTGTGCATGTCTGTGAGTGTGGTTGTATGTAGCTGGTTCAGAGGTGCGCATGATTACCTCGTATGATCTGCTGTCAGAAACATCAACACTGTAGGCGTCAAGATGGACAAAAATAATGAAAGTTTTTCTTTTGAGGTTCACTGAGATCAATGACGAAAAATTCCCACGAGTTCCCACTTTAGTAATTTCATTTGGCAATATTTCCAAAGACGGCGACTTCCAGATTCTTTACCAAATCTTTATCCCATGGAGATGAATGATTCAGAGAACCGACAAGTTGATAAATTAGACACATATGCAACACTTGGGTATCTTTATTGAGAAAACGTTTCGCCACACAGTGGCTTCATCAGTCCAATACAAAGTAGAATGTTGTAAGGAGAGGAGGAGTTCGAGGTAATCAGTCCCTCGGACTGGAGTCGATGTGTTCAGTCCACCAATCTTGTAGTAAGTACAGCATAGGGCAATAGGAGTTGCTTATATACTGTAGACAGGTGAGGCGGAGCAGGAGGAGGCGGGGTCATAGTGATACCATCCACTAGTCGAAGTAGGTCTTCGTCCATAGGCTGGACAAGTGTTGAAGAATCCGTTTGTATCACGATCCCAGGATGCTACTGTGTCAGACAGTATGTAGATGAATGGTTCAGAGAACCGACAAGTTGATAAATTAGACACATATGCAACACTTGGGTATCTTACAACTTACAACTTTCTACTTTGTATTGGACTGATGAAGCCACTGTGTGGCGAAACGTTTCCTCGTGCGTGTCGTAAGAGGCGACAAAAATGCCGGGAGCAAGAGGCTAGTAACCCCTTCTGTATAAATTACTAAATTATAAAAAGAAGAAAAATTGTATGAACGCGTGTCTTCTCTTTTCTGGTGGCCTTGTCTGGGTGGGAGACGGCCGGTGTGTTGAAAAAAACACTCGGGAATAATCACGCAATATTCCGAGAGGGAACTTGAAAATTAAGGAAATATAGAGAAAATAAAGGAGAGTGAGTAGCAGCAATGATGGTCAAGAGCCACAGCAGAGTTGAGGAACTTGTAAATCTAAATACTGGGAATATTAAGGATAATATAGCAAGTGTTGTAGCATCAGGAGAGATAATAGTGGCACTCATATATTATTCATCACCAAAGTATAAGAGGCAGAGGAAGGACTATAATCAGAACAACAGTGCAATGGTTCACATGCTGAAATATTAACCGAGAAAGACACGAAAAATAAAAATGAAACTGCGAGTCATAGGATATTTCAGTAATGAAGAAACTGAGCGAGAAAATTTGAAATTCCCACAAATGACCAGAAACATGAAGATGAAAAGTAATGAAGACAGTAAAAAACTTATAGAGTGGAAACAACATGAGGGAGACGCAGAGATGAGCAGGCAAAACTTGATCTAATTTTCTTTCTAAAGGAATTTGACAATGGATGAATTAGACAATAGAGGTACATAGATGACAGTGATCACAAAACTTAATGATGAATATCTGACAAAAATGAGAACAGTGAAAGAAATAAAAGAAGTAAAAGGAAACACCAAGAAAATATTATCATAAATTCAGTGGAAAAAGAACGTAGAAGGCAAAGCAGAACAAGTAAAGAGGGAGGTTATAAAGTGCCAGAACAAGTAAAGAGGGAGATTATAAAGTGCCAGAACAAGTAAAGAGGGAGATTATAAAGTGCCAGAACAAGTTAAGAGGTAGTTATAAAGTGTCAGAACAAGTAAAGAGGGAGGTTATAAAGTGTCAGAACAAGTAAAGAGGGAGGTTATAAAGTGTCAGAACAAGTTAAGAGGGAGGTTATAAAGTGTCAGAACTAGTAAAGAGGGAGGTTATAAAGTGGCAGAACAAGTAAAGAGGGAAGTTATAAAGTGCCAGAACAAGTAAAGAGGGAAGTTATAAAGTGCCAGAACAAGTTAAGAGGTAGGTTATAAAGTGTCAGAACAAGTTAAGAGGGAGGTTATAAAGTGTCAGAACAAGTAAAGAGGGAGGTTATAAAGTGTCAGCACAAGTTAAGAGGGAGGTTATAAAGTGTCAGAACTAGTAAAGAGGGAGGTTATAAAGTGGCAGAACAAGTAAAGAGGGAAGTTATAAAGTGCCAGAACAAGTTAAGAGGGAGATTATAAAGTGCCAGAACAAGTTAAGAGGTAGGTTATAAAGTGTCAGAACAAGTAAAGAGGGAGGTTATAAAGTGTCAGAACTAGTAAAGAGGGAGGTTATAAAGTGGCAGAACAAGTAAAGAGGGAGGTTATAAAGTGTCAGAACTAGTAAAGAGGTAGGTTATAAAGTGGCAGAACAAGTAAAGAGGGAGGTTATAAAGTGTCAGAACAAGTTAAGAGGGAGGTTATAAAGTGTCAGAACAAGTAAAGAGGGAGGTTATAAAGTGTCAGAATTAGTAAAGAGGTAGGTTATAAAGTGGCAGAACAAGTAAAGAGGGAGGTTATAAAGTGCCAGAACAAGTAAAGAGGGAGGTTATAAAGTGTCAGAACAAGTAAAGAGGGAGGTTATAAAGTGTCAGAACTAGTAAAGAGGGAGGTTATAAAGTGGCAGAACAAGTAAAGAGGGAGGTTATAAAGTGTCAGAACAAGTAAAGAGGGAGGTTATAAAGTGCCAGAACAAGTAAAGAGAGAGGTTATAAGTGTCAGAACAAGTAAAGAGGGAGGTTATAAAGTGCAGAACAGTAAGGAGGTTAAGGCAGAAAGTAAAGAGGGAGGTTATAAAGTGTCAGAACAAGTAAAGAGGGAGTTATAAAGTGTCAGAACAAGTAAAGAGGAGGTTATAAAGTGTCAGAACAAGTAAAGAGGGAGGTTATAAAGTGTCAGAACAGTAGGAGTTATAAAGTGCAGAACAAGAAGAGGTTATAAAGTGTCAGAACAAGTAAAGAGGGAGGTTATAAAGTGCCAGAACAAGTAAAGAGGAGTTATAAAGTGTCAGAACAAGTAAAGAGGAAGTTATAAAGTGCCAGAACAAGTAAAGAGGAGGTTATAAAGTGTCAGAACAAGTAAAGAGGAGGTTATAAAGTGCAGAACAAGTAAAGGGAGGTTATAAAGTGGCAGAACAAGTAAAGAGGGAGGTTATAAAGTGTCAGAACAAGTAAAGAGGGAAGTTATAAAGTGCCAGAACAAGTAAAGAGGGAGGTTATAAAGTGTCAGAACAAGTAAAGAGGGAGGTTATAAAGTGGCAGAACAAGTAAAGAGGGAGGTTATAATAAAAGTAAAGAGAAGCAAAGTAGAACAAGAAAGAGGTTATAAAGTGTCAGAACAAGTAAAGAGGGAGGTTATAAAGTGCAGAACAAGTAAAGAGGAAGTTATAAAGTGCCAGAACAAGTAAAGAAAGAGTTTAAAGTGTTGAACAATAAAAGTAGGTGATAAAGTGGAGACACAATAAAGAAGTTGACAAAGTAACTGAAAGAAAGCATTTTGACAATAACTGTGTGTGAAACAATAACTGTGTGACACAATAACTGTGTGTGACACAATAACTGTGTGACAAACTTGTGACACAAAACTGTGACATACTGTGACTGAACAAAACTGATGACAATGTGTGACACAATAACTGTGTGTGACACAATAACTGTGTGTGAACAATAACTGTGTGACACAATAACTGTGTGTGACACAATAACTGTGTGACACAATAACTGTGTGACACAATAACTGTGTGACACAATAACTGTGTGTGACACAATAACTGTGTGAACAATAACTGTGTGACACAATAACTGTGTGTGACACAATAACAATGTGTGACACAATAACAATGTGTGACACAATAACAATGTGTGACACAATAACTGTGTGACACAATAACAATGTGTGACACAATAACAATGTGTGACACAATAACAATGTGTGATACAATAACAATGTGTGACACAATACAATGTGTGACACAATAACAATGTGTGACACAATAACAATGTGTGACACAATAACAATGTGTGACACAATAACAATGTGTGACACAATAACAATGTGTGACACAATAACAATGTGTGACACAATAACAATGTGTGACACAATAACAATGTGTGACACAATAACAATGTGTGACACAATAACAATGTGTGACACAATAACAATGTGTGACACAATAACAATGTGTGACACAATAACAATGTGTGACACAATAACAATGTGTGACACAATAACAATGTGTGACACAATAACAATGTGTGACACAATAACAATGTGTGACACAATAACAATGTGTGACACACTAACAATGTGTGACACAATAACAATGTGTGACACAATAACAATGTGTAACACAATAACAATGTGTGACACAATAACAATGTGTGACACAATAACAATGTGTGACACAATAACAATGTGTGACACAATAACAATGTGTGACACAATAACAATGTGTAACACAATAACAATGTGTGACACAATAACAATGTGTGACACAATAACAATGTGTGACACAATAACAATGTGTGACACAATAACAATGTGTGACACAATAACAATGTGTGACACAATAACAATGTGTGACACAATAACAATGTGTGACACAATAACAATGGTCTTCAAGCTGTCACCTCAGTCAGGACAGCTGGCAACAAGCATTAAAAAGAAGAGTGTAGTTCCTATATACAATATGTACAAAGGGTAACACACACTGAAATATATGTCAGGATCTTTAACATACTCACTATGAAAATATGTGGAGAAAATTGTAAGGAAACTTGACAGGCACCTAAAGTCGGTACCTGACCAGCCAGGCTGTGGTTCGTACGTTGGACTGCGTGCGACCAGCAGTAACAGCCTGGTTGATCAGGCCCTGATCAACCATGAGGCCTGGTCACAGACCGGGCCGCGGGGGCGTTGACCCCCGGAACTCTCTCCAGGTAATGCCTCTGCAGAGATGATTCTTCAGAGAAAACCAACACCAGTTAAGTGATGGTGAAACCTGTCTTGAGATTCATAAGTCACAGATATTAAACAAGAATAACAGAGTTGGCTGCATCTTGATGGACTGCAAGGAAGTTATTGATAGTGTATTTCACAAAAGAATTTTAAAAAATTAGGATAAACAGAGATGAAAGGGGAAAAATTCACCAGTGAATCAATGAATACACGAGGGAAAAAGTAATAGTAAATTAGAATGGGAGAGGAGCGAATGGGAACCCAGGATAAAAACTGCTGTTGTTCCTAATACAACAGAAATTCAAGTATTACTTGAACTATGTTCCAAAAAATTGGAGACTTATTCAAATTAGCCATAGCTAAATTGAAGAAAATATAAGAAAAGAAGAAAAGTCGATTTACCTTCCTAGGACATCCAAAGTGAAAAACTACCCCCGAAACCCCATCCAGGTATACTCCAGGTATTCAGGACTGGGAGGGGGATCATACAGCACCTGGGGAAAGGGAAGCTATCAGGGAAGGGAAGAATAGATCCCCTTCCTTGGATAAAGATCCCCTTTTCGGTCTCAAGGGAGAGAATAGGCAATCACAAATACTGAGTATTACACACACACACACACACACACACACTGAGAACGGATAGGCAACATTCAAGCACTAACTCAGAGTTTCAACACAGCACATGCCAGCTATCCACCACACACTGAGAGCGGAAGTCACGCCTGACCAGACGACACAGACTGCCACCTCATCCTCCACAATCAATTCTCGCTGACCGCACGTCACGTCTTGGATATGCTCACTGCTGGGTCAGGTCAGCAGGTCACGTTCATTGGGAAACTATGGCACTAGGTCATGCTACGTTTTTGGCCTGTGAAGAAGGGCATTAGGTCATTCTATGTGTTGGACCAGTAAGTTTATGGACTGTCATTTTGAGAAGCATGAGAATACATTTACCATGAAAGTTTCTGGGGATGTGGAGGAAGGCAATAGCGTCACAGTTGGTGCCGCTGATAAAGACAAGTCAGTGAGATGTTGTCTGTAAAATCTTCCAGTTGTAAGTTTTATGACTCAGTGGTACACAGTTGGGCTGCTATATGCCAGGACCACAGTTGAAGTCCTCACCCATTCTTCTGTTTATTCACACACACACACAAACACACACACACGGCATAGTCATGAGCATAGTCCACAGACGTGGACTGTGGCGGGTCAGGCGAGCATTGTGTGGGAGGGATGAGGTGGCAGTCTGTGTCTGTCTCTGGTCAGGCATGGGGCCAGGAGCTAAGTCTCGACCCCTGCAGCCACAATTAGGTGAGTACTCACTCAGAAGTGTCCCTGTTTGCAGACAATGTGAAGCTAATAAGGAGAATTCAATCGGATGAGCATCAGGCAGGACTACAATGGGATCTGGACAGGCTGCAAGCCTGGTCCAGCAACTGGCTTCTAGAGTTCAACCCCACTAAGTGCAAAGTCATGAAGATCGGGTAAAGGCAAAGAAGACCACAGACAGAGTACAGTCTAGGTGGCCAAAGACTGCAAACCTCACTCAAAGAAAAAGATCTTGGGGTGAGTATAATACCGAGTACATCTCCTGAGGCGCACATCAACCAAATAACTGCTGCAGCATATGGGCGACTAGCAAATCTAAGAAAGAATCGTTCATGACTCTGTACAGTGTATGTCAGGCCCAAACTGGAGTATGCAGCACCACACCTGGTCAAGCACATCAAGAAATTAGAGAAAGTGTAAAGATTTACAACGAGACTAGTCCCGGAGCTAAGGGTCATGTCCTACGTGGAGAGGTTAAGGGAAATCAACCTGACCACACTGGAGGACAGAAGAGAGAGGGGACGACACAATAATGACATATAAAATACTGAGAGGAATTGACGAGGTGGACAGACAGAATGTTCCAGACATGGGACACAGAAACAAGGGGTCACAATTGGAAGTTGAAGAGTCAGATGAGTCACAGGGTTGTTAGGAAGTAATTCTTCAGCCAAAGAGTTGACAGGAAGTACAGTGCCTGCACTCTGAAGGAGGGGTGTTAGTGTTGCAGTTTTATAACTGTAGTGTGAGCGCGCCTTTGGCAAGGCAGTGATGGAATGAATGATGATGAAAGTTTGTTTTTTTGGAGGGCCACCCTACCTTGGTGGGAAAAAGCCCGATGTGTTAATAATATATATATTATTGGAGAGTGATGTAGTGGAGGCAGGATCCGTACATAGCTTTAAGATGTATGATAAGGCTCAATGAGCAGGGAGAGAGCGGACTTAGTAATTACCAGTGAAAAGGAGGGGCCAGGAGCTGTGAATCGACCCCTGCAACCACAATTAGGTGAGTACACACACTCACACACATACATACACACAAGCTCCATGCATAGCTTTAAGAGCAGGTACAGTAAGGTTCGTGAGGCTAGAAGGAAGTGAATCTGGCAAGCGGCAAGTTGAGAGGCAGGACCAGGAACTGGGACTCGACCCCTGCAGCCACATATAGGAGAGTACATTCACTAGTAATATAGCCTACTGGCAATCATTTAAATGTAGTCGCACTTACTCAAGAATTCAAAAAATGGTAAATGAGAAGAGGAGCCACACCCGAGGTGCAGAGGAGAGTGCAGGAGGTGAGGCACACTCTCTACATATAATTATAAATGGTCTGAGGAGGAAGTTGAATGATGAATGAAAAAGAAAATTTAATTCCCTTCTGGAGGAAACTAAGGGGATGTGCAAGGGAGGAAATTGTGGACACTGTTATGGCTGAATAAGGCTCACTGTCTTCTCAGCATTAAAATACATTAAGCAAACGAAAAAAATTCAGAGAATTGGGAGGTACTCCTTGACAAACAACGTCCACTTGATCTAACCTTCTGGAGAACACATCCTGTCTCCCCCGGTTCTGTTGTACACACCAACCCCAACCCTACTTACCCCACTCTGTTGTACACACCAACCCCAACCTTACTTACCCCACTCTGTTGTACACACCAACCCCAACCTTACTTACGACCTCCGCATGAATCAGATACATGATCTGTGGCAAGTAAGGCAACAGCGGCACTTCTCCGCTCCATGGAATATTACCCCATTCCAAACTACCATCCCTCCATTTCCCCCCAAACTACTTCTTAAATCACAACCAAAGCTTCGCCTTGAAGCCAAACATGATGCCTTAAACTGTATTGATAATTTAGCCAAACAGCACACTCTCTCACAAATTATTTACGTTGATGGTTCTGTTCACCAATCTACTGGTGCAGCTGGTAGTGCTGCTGTTGTCATACAGAGTGATGGCTCTCTTAAAGAAATTGGAGCACGCATCAATAACTGGGCCTCTACCCTTCAGACAGAACTGTTTGCCATACTCCTTGCACTCAAATACGTCCATGTATCTAAGGTTGACTCTCTAATTGTAACTGATTCTCTGTCATCCATAAATGCTCTCAACTCATCAAGTATAACTTGTAGCATGCTTGTGTCAGAAGCCAGGCACAGGTATGGTAGGATTCTGGATAGTAGAGTCAGAGTGCACATGCTGTGGATTCCATCTCACATTGGTCTTCAGATGCATGATAGAACTGATAAATTGGCTAAGTTTTATGCTTTCAAAGAGGGGGTAGATTACAATCTTGGCTTGTCAGTTAGCAGTTTGAGAACAATAATACGAAAAGAACTTCAACTGAATTTTATTGACTTAAGACTCATGGAGATTGACACCAGTCAGTCCATCTATCATCATTCTATCATGCAGGAGGAGCCACATGTCTATGGTACATCCAACAAAATAAGCAGACTCTTGGATGTCACTACCGCCCGCCTCCGGCTGGGTTACAAGTATCTTTGGCAGGTTAAATCACCACCACCAGATGTAGACCAAACAAGATGTAAACTTTGCCAGTTGGATTATTGTCACACCCTGCGTCATTATGTACTGGAGTGCGATAAAATTAATGAATTCAGAGACTACTCATTCAGAAATGTTCAAGATATGTCAAAGTATTTTATCCACAGTGGTATATTACAGACCATTCTGGAAAAATATCCTGACTTTGCTCCCTGTAAATAAAGCATTGACACGTGTGTGTGTGTGTGTGTGTGTGTGTGTATGTACATGTGTGTATGTGTATGTGTGTATGTATATACATGTATGCGTGTGTATGTGTATATGTATATGTGTGTGTGTGTGACCCAACAATTAAAATTTGCACCAATAACTCATTACAGTTGTGGCTGGGTGTAGACTAATAGATTGCTCATTGCTTTATAATTTGTTCATGAGTGCAACCATGTACAGACGTAAGTAAATTTACTTACATGATTCATTACCTTGTAACTAGTGAATTAATTACCATTGTACCTTGTTCAGCTATCAAAACTTTAGGGCCCAGTCTCTGGACCCTATATATACCTCTGTAATCTGCAAATACCTTTGTAACTTGTCATGATTGTGACCATCTGAGTTCATTACCTTTGTAACTTGCTCAGCTATCAAACTTTGAGGTCCAGTCCCTGGACCCATTATGTACCTCTGTAATCTTTTGACTAAATTTTGACCTTACTTACCCCACTCTGTTGTACACACCAACCCCAACCCTACTTACCCCACTCTGTTGTACACACCAACCCCAACCCTACTTATCCCACTCTGTTGTACACACCAACCCCAATCCTACTTACCCCACTCTGTTGTACACACCAACCCCAACCCTACTTACCCCACTCTGTTGTACACACCAACCCCAACCCTACTTATCCCACTCTGTTGTACACACCAACCCCAATCCTACTTACCCCACTCTGTTGTACACACCAACCCCAACCC
Organism: Cherax destructor; assembly: GCA_009830355.1. Classification (NCBI taxonomy): domain Eukaryota; kingdom Metazoa; phylum Arthropoda; class Malacostraca; order Decapoda; family Parastacidae; genus Cherax; species Cherax destructor. The sequence goes on from WNWK01017597.1 coordinate 14,710, forward strand.
TACTTACCCCACTCTGTTGTACACACCAACCCCAACCTTACTTACCCCACTTTGTTGTACACACCAACCCCAACCTTACTTACCCCACTCCTGCCAGATGTTCAACAAACAGAAAGATTAGATCACAACTACCAGAATATGGGAAAGGAAAGAAAACTCCGTGTGGTACACAAATGCGAATGGATTATCAAACAAAACTGATGATTTATATAGAACGGATATCAGAGGTAAACCCAGACATCATAGCTATCACAGAGATGTAACTACCTGAAATGATAGCTGTTGTCATGTTCCCAGTAGGATACCAGGTAATGAGGAAAGACAGTGGAAACAGAGGAGGGGGAAGAATGTCTTTGCTAGTTAGAAATTAGTCACGTATAAAGAGATGAGAAAGACTCATGCTAATGAGCAAATTGATTACATAGTGTGGTACAGCACTGGTATAAGGACCAGTGCTGTTTTGGATGTATGTGAATGATATGTCAGATGGGATCGAGGCAGGAGCATACACACCAATGTAAACAAGAAAAGGTTTCAAATGGATCTGGACAAATATCAACATTGGTCAGGTAAGTGAATACTTGAATTCAACCCCAACAAATGCATTGTAATGAAGATTGAATTAGGGGTAAAAAGACCAGACACAGAGTACAGAGTTGCAGGACGGAGACTGCGGATCTCACTCAGAAACGAAGACGTAATGATGAACATAATGCCAAGCATATTGCTGGAGTCTCACGTCAACTGAATAACATTTACATACAATGCTCGTCTGGCAAATCAAGCAGTAGACATCAGGGATATCGACAAATTCATTCAGGATCTACTGTGCAAGATACGTCAGACCCATCTTGGGGTACGCAGCACCAACATAGAACCCACATCTGATAAAGCATGCTAAGAAACTGGAGAAAGTGCAGAGGTGTGCAGTGAAACTGATCCCAGAGTTAAGACGTATGAACTATGAAGAGAGGCTAAAGAAATTCATCCCAATGATATTAGAAGAAAGCTTAACAATGGGAGACATGGTAGCAGCAAGCAAAATACTTGGGAAAATAGGGTAAACATGGATAGACTGAGAGACGAAAAAGAGATGAGTCATAGGGATGTCAGGAAGTATTTCTTCAACCTCATTGAGCTCAGGAAGTGGTATGCCCTTGACGAAGATGTGGTAGAGGCAGGACTCACACATAGTTTTAAGATCATGAACAACAGAGCCCACGAGGCTTGGGTGTGAGCATCTAACATATGTCAAGTTGACAAGAAGCGCCATACATCTTTAAGTTATGTAGGTAAGTACAGTACACACCGTCACGTGTGCCCCGGTGGCCTGGTGGCTAAAGTTCTCGCTTCACGCACGGAGGGCCCGGGTTCGAATCCCGGCGGGGCGGAAACAATTCGAAGCGTTTCCTTACACCTGTTGTCCTGTTCACCTAGCAGCAAATAGGTACCTGGGTGTTAGTCGACTGGTGTGGGTCGCATCCTGTTGGACAAGATTGTGGACCACAATGGAAATAAGACAGACAGTCCTCGATAACGCACTGACTTTCTTGGGTTATCCTGGGTGGCTAACCCTCCGGGGTTAAAAATCCGAACAAAATCTTATCTTATCTTATCTTGTGACTCAGAAAAGACCTTATTTAGAAACTGTTGTCCACAGTGATCTCATTTGCCGGATCCCACACAGCGGCACATGTCACGCAGATTATTCAAGAAACCCGTGAATTCAACATAGCAGCTTTCAAAATTCAAGTGATAGCATGAGATGGCAATGTTGTCAAAGAAATTGAAGAGACAGAATACAACATTGTTATGTTTCCTACCAACACTTCAACTGGTTATCCATGATTGTGTTCTAGAGTAGAGAGTAATAAAAGACATCATTGTGAGGCAACTTCAGTCACTCTTCTCTAGACTGCAGTAAACTAGAGGCTCTTCATGAACAAAATAAACTAACAAAGCCCACGATCAATCAGACTGTGCCTACCCACTAAAATACCACTTAATGTTTGATCACAAATGTGAACAAAGAAAAATTACAATCTATTGCTCAGATGAAACACACGTACCATCATTTAACTCAAGTATGTAAATAGAACCACATTGCCAAGTTATATTTTTTGGTTGAAAATATTTCACAAGCAACTATTCGCCTTAGTGAAAAAAAATTGTCTTGTCTCAGAGATATTACCTCAAGGATAATATCTGAAACATTTCATCAACAAAACTTAAGTAATCCAAGAATATCACACTTGGGTAACAAACTATTAGCTCTCAAAGTGTCAAAGTTCGGGGACAATCTCCTTGATTAGTCCACCGGAAGCCAAACACGAGGACAGAAATGCAGGTAAAGCTACCTGCGTTGCCTTGTGCACCCTATACCTCCCAGTCGCACTGGGAGGGTTGCCTGATGCCATTGCTGATCTTCCAGTGACAGATTCAGTGCCTTCTTAAAGACTGATCTCAGGAGTGCGTCATATTCGTTGAGTGTTGGGGTGTCAAAAGAGGATGTGCACCTCAGGAAGTGAGTCTTGGCAGAGTAAGACACCTTGTGAGGAGATACAGGGCATCATGGGCATCAAGATCTCTTATTCTCTCCTCCATTCTCTTCAGGTCATTCAGTTTGTCCTTGAGGACTGTGTCGATGGCCTGGTGACCCAGCGGTGCTCCCTAGAGGGTGCTCTTGGCTGGAGTGGTAGTAGAGACTTCAGGAAGGATTGTTTTGCACAGCTCTGATTATTTGTAATTTTTTTGTTCCGAAAGGCTTCATTGTCGACGAAAAAATATATATTTTATGGGATTTTAGGGTAATAACTTATTCAATGTTATGGAATCTTTCAAGGTTATTGAAATTTCTCATTATTAAATGTTTACTACCTGTATAATATAATATTTATATTTCTACAAGTGCAAGTATGACAACGAATATTCATCTGTATAGTTCAGCAGATTTTATCAGTTGTTTTTAATATCAGCAGCAAGTTGACACAGTATATAGTGTCTTGCAGTTTTTATATATATACAATACATTGGGAATGGATGTTAAGGAAAACGGACGATGGATAAAATTTGTCTTGATTTTTAACCCTGAGGGTTAGCTATCCAGGATAACCCAGGAAAGTCAGTGCGTCATCGATGACTGTCTGTCTAATTTCCATTGGGGGTCCTCAATCTTGTCCCCACCAGTCACCTAACACCTGGGTACTTACTCACTGCTAGGTGAACAGGGACAGCAGATGTACACCCGTGCCGGTGACTGAACAACGGACACTCAGTGTGTGAGGCGAGATTGCCAACCAAGCCACTTGTATGTTGAATCTTTTTAGGGCATTCTGGAAAACAAATAAATTATCGTTGTGTGGGAGAACTAAAACATTCTTAACACTTTCTTAACTTGAGAGGTTATTCTAGGTTCAGTTCCATTAGGGTACCGTAGTTTCTTTGCAATATCAAAGATTTTCTTAATTTCCTCATCGAGAAACTTAAGGCTGCAAACTCGCAAAACTCTCAGGAACACACAGCGACAAAGATGTTCCTGTTTACTCTTGTCACATGATTGAAACAGTAATGGATGTAGGAACAAACATTAGTGGCCCTCCTGTATACTATGAACTTGAACTTTCTATCTTCCCGGTGGACCAAAACATCTAAGAGGGAGAGTTTGAAGTCCACTTCTTTTTCTAATGTGAATTTAATAGATGTGACAATGAGTTAAGTCTCGGTAAAAACGCATCCAGATCCATAGAGGTCAGCCACAAGCACAGGATGTCATCCACATACCTGATCCACCTTGTTTCTTGTGGCATGACAAGAGCTTAGTCTTATAAAACTCCATGTACAGATTACTAAATAGGGAAAACTAAGGATTTCCCATAGCCATTCCATGTTTTTTGGGGGGCATAATACTTTCCCCTCAAACATGAACATGAAATCAATCAGCTACACACAAGTTAATCAATTCAGTAATAATGTTCTTGGGAAAGGCATAGGGAACCTATCCAACTCATGACTCACGAAATCGTAATGACACGATTGCAAACAAACCATACCACGGGTGGGGTTCGAACCCGCGGTCAGAGTCTCAAAACTCCAGACCGTCGCGTAAGCCACTGGGCCAGCTAGCTTCAATAAGATTTATCCAACTAGGTATATTTCTACACCATAGGAAGGTTAGCATAGGCACCACTGTGTCCACAAATGCAAGTTTTTACAGACGAATCTCCCGCTAGCATGGCCGTGACGAACTCTAGCTCAAGTCCCCCTCAAAGCCGTCAACATGACTCACGAAATCGTAATGACACGATTGCAAACAAACCTAGCTGGCCCAGTGGATTACTCGACGGTCTGGAGTTTTCAGACTCTCTGACCGCGGGTTCGAACCCCACCTGTGCAAACAGGGACACTTCGGAGTCTATTCCTTCCGTCATGTCGTTCACAAATACCAGAAACAGCACCGGTCCTAGGACTAACCCCTGTGGAACCCCACTCGTCACGGCGCCCACTCTGACACCTCGCCACGAACCATGACTCGCTGCTGTCTTCCTGACAGGTATTCCCTGATCCATTGTAGTGCCTTCCCTGTTATCCCTGCCTGGTCCTCCAGCTTCTGCACTAAGTGTGTGTGTACTCACCTAATTGTACTCACCTAATTTGGTTGCAGTGGTTGATACTTAGCTCCTGGCCCCGCCTCTTCACTGAAGTGTGTGTGTGTGTGTGTACCAGGAGCATAGCTCTGCTCCTGAAGTAACAATTAGGTAATTACAAATATCTACATACTCATATATTATTTGATTAACAACTTCAATTGACGTATATACAAGAATACGAGAAAGCATACAGTAATAAGATGGAAAGCTTAAAGCATACAGGATTAATTAAGATGGAAAGCTTAAAGCATTCATGAATAAGATGGAAAGCTTAACGAGGCTTAGACAAAATTATAAATATAATCACTGGACAAAACATCAAAGTCATAAGCATCGTCACAAAAAAAAAGTCAGGTGATAAACAGCAACAAATGATAAGAAATGAAAAGGATAAGATAAATTAGGCGAGACACAGGCAAAACAAAGATACGATGTAGAGTCACGCTAAGACCAGAGTAAACAACAACAAGCTGAGTCCAGACAATCATAGGCAGGTGATAAGTCCAGTGTGACCTCGAGGCTAGACCAAGGGCCATGGTCTTACACGGGTCAGGGTTCATGGCTCTACGTAGGTTAAGGTTCTTGGTCTTACACAGGTCAGGGATAATGTCCTTCATACGTCAATGCTCAGTTCTTTGCATATGTCAAGTTCATGGTGCTACGTAACTCAATAAATCAGGGTCAATGGTCGTTCACAAGTCAAGCTCCATGAGCCTTGAGTACTTACATCAAAACTCATGGTGTTACGTAAGCCATGGACCATAGCCTTACACAGGTCTACGTCCAACATATTTTATAACCAACGGTACCACATAGGAACTCAATATATCATGGCCCTCCACCTGAGCCACTACAAAACATGGTCACAACAGTGAATCACGAAGGACCATATTTTCAACGAACTGGAATACAAAGGAACATGGTACAGTGTATATTCTAAATCACCGGTACAGAATATAGTTCACGAATTTGGACCACCACGGGCCATGATTAATAAATTACCATGGATCATATTATTATTATTATTACGTATTACAATCAAAATCAAGCGTTAAACCCACAAATGTTATACAGTACTCACATGTGTCATACAGTGCCCCAAAGTACCATACAGTGCTCACAAGAGTCAAACAATGCTCGCAAGGGTCATACAGTGCTCATAAGTGTCATACAGTGTTCTAAGAGCCCTTCATTATCACCTGTACTGAGAGCCCTTCATTATCACCTGTACTGAGAGCCCTTCATTATCACCTGTACTGAGAGCCCTTCATTATCACCTGTACTAAGAGCCCTTCATTATCACCTGTACTGAGAGCCCTTCATTATCACCTGTACTGAGAGCCCTTCATTATCACCTGTACTAAGAGCCCTTCATTATCACCTGTACTGAGAGCCCTTCATTATCACCTGTACTGAGAGCCCTTCATTATCACCTGTACTGAGAGCCCTTCATTATCACCTGTACTAAGAGCCCTTCATTATCACCTGTACTGAGAGCCCTTCATTATCACCTGTACTAAGAGCCCTTCATTATCACCTGTACTAAGAGCCCTTCATTATCACCTGTACTGAGAGCCCTTCATTATCACCTGTACTAAGAGTCCTTCATTATCACCTGTACTAAGAGCCCTTCATTATCACCTGTACTGAGAGCCCTTCATTATTACCTGTACTAAGAGCCCTTCATTATCACCTGTACTAAGAGCCCTTCATTATCACCTGTACTAAGAGCCCTTCATTATCACCTGTACTGAGAGCCCTTCATTATCACCTGTACTCTTAGAGGATACAGAGTCACACAATGTCTTTATCAGACAGTCCTCACAAGGGTCATTCAGTGCTCACAAGAGTCATACAGCACTCACAAGTGTCATACAGTACTTACAAGTGTCACACAGTGCTCATAAGTGTCATACAGTGTTCACAAGGGTCATACAGTGCTCACAAGCATCATCCACTGCTCACAGGTGTCACACAGTGCTCGCAAGGATCATACAGTACTCACAAGGGACATAGTGCTTGTCGTGTCAGTATCATATATACACTTGTGTAGTGTATCTTTCCTTTTATACAGCTGGTCCCTTTGCGTGTGACGTCACGGTACCCGCTGACGTCAGAGGCTCAGCGCATGTGCACAGCCTCTCATAGGCACTCTCCCTATCTCTCTATAACATCGTAATCGATAAAAATTACGGCACACCGCTGCTCACCACTTGTCGCGTGGGTCTTGGGAGAGATATATAGGAGGTCAAAGATACTCCTTGTTGGATGGTTACGGTATATTTACAGTAAGTGAAGGAGAGTCCAGCCACCCGTCTGTCTCGCCTGTAGGTCTAACGTTAGTGAGGGAGAGTGCCTATGAGAGGCTGTGCACATGCGCTGAGCCTCTGACGTCAGCGGGTACCGTGACGTCACACGCAAAGGGACCAGCTGTATAAAAGGAAAGATACACTACACAAGTGTATATATGATACTGACACGACATGCTCACAAGTGTCATACAGTGCTCACAAGTCTCATACAGAGCTCACAAGGGTCATACAGTGCTCACAAGGGTCATACAGTGTTCAAAAAGGTCACAGAGGGGACACAAGGGTCATACAGGTCTCACAAGTGTCATGTAGTGCTCACAAGTGCCATACAGTGCTCACAAGGGTCCTACAGTACTCACAAGGGTCACACAGTGCTCACAAGGATCATCTATTGCTCACAGGTGTCATATAGTGCTCGCAAGGGTCATACAGTACTCACAAGGGTCATACAGTGCTCACAAGGGTCATGTAGTGCTCACAAGTGTCATACAGTGCTCACAAGGGTCATGTAGTGCTCACAAGTGTCATACAGTGCTTACAAGGGTCATACAGTGCTCACAAGTGTCGTACAGTGCTCACAAGAGTCATACAGTGCCCACAAGTGTCACACAGTGCTCACAAGGGTCTTGCAGAACTCACAAGGGTCTTACAGAACTCACAAGGGTCATAAAGTGCTCACAAGGATCATCCAGTACTCACAAGTGTATCATACAGTGCTCACAAGGGTCATACAGTACTCAGGAAAGTCATACAGTGCTCACAAGTGTCATACAGTGTTGTGATACGTTGTGAAGATCATTGATGTATAAGAGGAAGAGCAGGGGACCAATGACACTTCCCTGTGGCACTCCTGTATCAAGTGGTCTTAGAACCCTTTCAATGATTTTTATTATTTGAGATGTTATCGTTATTGGTCTGTAGTTCTTTGCGATTGCTTTACTGCTCCCTTTGTGGAGTGGGGCTATGTCTGTTGTTTTTAGCAGCGGTGAGACGACCCCTGTGCCCATGCTCCCTCTCCATAGGACGTTAAAAGCATATGATAGGGCTTCTTGCAGTTCTTGGTGAACACGGAGTTCCATGAGTCTGGGCCTCGGGCAGAGTACATGGGTATGTCATTTATCGTCTTTTCGAAGTCATTTGGAGTCAAATGAGTCTACCAAATTCTGTGTCTCACTCATAAAAAAATCATTTAGGTCTTCGACTGTCAGTCTGGTTAGCGGCTCGCTAAAAACCGAGTCATATTGAGAGTTGAGTAGATCACTCATTTCCTTGCTGTCATCTGCGTAGGACCCATCTCATCTAAGTAGGGGCCCAATACTAGCTATTGTTCTCGACTTTGATTTGGCATAAGAAAAGAAATATTTTGGGTTTCTTTCAATATTATTTATGGCTTTAAGTTCTTCCCGCATTTCTTGACTCTTGTAAGATTCCTTTAGCTTTTGTTCAATGTTTGGTGTTTCTCTGACCAGTGTCTCCCTACGTATTGCAGATATATTGGCCTCTTGTAGCCGCTCTGTTATACTTTGCCTTCGCCTGTATAGGTAGCGTCTTTCTCTTTCTAGTTTACATCTTCTCTTCCTTTTCCTTAAAGGAATATGCCTTGAGCATACCTCGAGTACCACAGAGTTAATCTGTTCTAGACATAGGTTTGGATCCATGTTGCTTAGACTATTTTCCCAGTTTATATCATTTAGGACCTGGTTGACTTGGTCCCAACTTATGTTTTTGTTATTGAAGTTGAATTTATTGAAGGCTCCCTCATGACTGATCACATTTTGTTGGATTTGTTCCCATAAGGAATAATGTAAATTAGATTAATCTGTTTCAGATCCCCAAAATTACACTTACAAAAGCACTTACAGAAATACACTTACATAATTGTTCGAGTTGAGAGCTGCTCGTAAGTCGAGGTATCACTGTATTGCCTATAACTAAACCCCTTTCTATACAAAGTTCAATCAAAGGGCTCCCATTATCATTTACACCTGGCACCCCAAACTTACCTACCACACCCTCTCTACATGTTCCTCCTACTTTAGCCTTTAGGTCCCCTACCACAATTACCCTCTCACTTGGTTCAAAAGTTCCTATACATTCCTTTAACATCTCCCAAAATCTCTCTCTCTCCTCTACACTCCTCTCTTCTCCAGGTGCATACACGCTTATTATGACCCACTTTTCGCATCCGACCCTTATTTTGATCCACATAATCCTTGAATTTATACATTTATATTCCCTCTTCTCCTTCCATAACTGATCTTTCAACATTATTGCTGCCCCTTCCTTAGCTCTAGCTCTCTCAGATACTCCTGACTTAATCCCATTTATTTCTCCCCACTGAAACTTGCCTGGAATATTGCTGCACACTAACTGCACCTTTCAAGGCGGGTGAAATTGCTGAACTAGAAAATGTGCAGAGAACCTTCACGGCACGCATAACTGCAATAAACCACCTCAATTACTGGGAACGCTTGAAGTTCCTAAACCTGTACTCCCTGGAACGCAGGCGGGAGAGATACATTATTATATACCCTAGAGGGATTAGTACCAAACTTGCACACGAGAGTCACTCCCTACGAAAGCAAAAGACTCGGCAGACGATGTAACATCCCACCAATGAAAAGCAGGGGTGCCACTAGCACGTTGAGAGACAACACAATAAGTGTCAGGGGCCCAAGACTCTTCAACTGCCTCCCAGCATACATAAGGGGGATTACCAATAGACCCCTGGCTGTCTTCAAGCGGGCACTGGACAGGCACCTAAAGTCCCACACCTATCCTGTACTCTCCCAGAGCAGTGCCATACCCATCCTGTACTCTCCCAGAGCAGTCCCAAACCCATTCTGTACGCTCCCAGAGCAGTCCCATAACCATCCTGTACTCTTCCAGAGCAGTCCCATACCCATCCTGTACTCTCCCAGAGCAGTCCCACACCCATTCTGAACTCTCCCAGAGCAGTCCCATACCCATCCTGTACTCTCCCAGAGCAGTCCCACACCCATTCTGAACTCTCCCAGAGCAGTCCCATACCCATCCTGTACTCTCCCAGAGCAGTCCCACACCCATTCTGTACTCTCCCAGAGCAGTCCCATACCCATCCTGTACTCTCCCAGAGCAGTCCTATAACCATTTTGAACTCTCCCAGAGCAGTCCCACACCCATCTTGTACTCTCCTAGAGTAGTCGCACACCCATCCTGTACTATCCCAGAGCAGTTCCACACCCATTCTGAAGTCTCCCAGAGCAGTCCCACACCCATCCTGTACTCTCCCAGAGCAGTCCCACACCCATCCTGTACTCTCCTGGAGCAGTCCCACGCCCATCCTGTACTCTTCCAGAGCAGTTCCACATCCATCTTGTTCTCCCCAAGAGCAGTCCCATACCCATTCTGTACTCTCCCAGAGCATTCCGACACCCATCCTGTACTCTCCCAGAGCACTCCCACACCCTTCCTATACTGTCCCAGAGCAGTCCCACGCGCATTCTGAACTCTCCTACAGCAGTCCCACACCCATTCTGAACTCTCCCATAGCAGTCCCATACCTATCCTGTACTCTCCCAGAGCAGTCCCACACCCATTCTGAACTCTCCCAGAGCAGTTTCATACCTATCCTGTACTCTCCCAGAGCAGTCCCACACCCATCTTGTACTCTCCCAGAGCACTCCCACACTCATTCTGAACTCTCTTTGCCTGGCGGCACGGAAGCTCTCACTCCCAGGGAGAGTTCTGACTCTAGTCTTCTCAAGTTATAGTTCTGAGACTGATGGAAGTGGAGCTGAAGAGGAATTCTATGGTACATTGTACCATATGGTACCATATCATACAAAGGTATATGGTACAATGGTACCATACAGTACAATGTACCATATTGTACACCACATTGTACATTGTACCATATGGTACATTATATCATATGGTACAAGTTACAGGGACCCTATTGGAAATAAGTCTGACTTTTTTGGGTTATCCTGGAGGGTTCTCAAAACATATGTTGCTATGTACCTGGAGTCTACCTGGAGAGAATTCCAGGGGTCAACGCCCCCGCGGCCCGGTCTGTGACCAGGCCTCCTGTTGGACTAGAGCCTGATCAACCAGGCTGTTACTGCTGGCCGCACGCAGTCCAACGTACGAACCACAGCCCGGCTGATCAGGTACCGACTTGAGGTGCCTGTCCAGTGCCTGCTTGAAGACAGCCAGGGGCTTGTTGGTAATCGCCCTGATGTATGCTGGGAGGCAGTTGAACAATCTTGGGCCCCTCACACTTATTGTGTTGTCCCTCAACGTGCTAGTGGCACCCCTGCTCTTCATTGGGGGGATGTTACATCGCCTGCCGAGTCTTTTGCTTTCGTACGGAGTGATTTTTGTGTGCAAGTTTGGTACTAATCCCTCGAGAATTTTCCATGTGTATATAATAATGTATCTCTCCCGCCTGCGTTCTAGAGAGTACAGGTTTAGGAACTTCAAGCGTTCCCAGTAGTTGAGGTGGTTTATCGCACTTATGCGTGCGGTGAAGGTTCTCTGCACATTTTCAAGGTCAGCAATTTCACCCGCCTTGAAAGGTGCAGTTAGTGTGCAGCAATATTCCAGCCTAGATAGAACAAGCGATCTGTAAATTGTCAACATGGGCTTGGCATCCCTGGTTTTGAAGGTTCTCATTATCCATCCTGTTATTTTTTCGAGCAGATGCAATTGCTACATTGTTATGGTCCTTGAAGGTGAGATCCTCTGACATGATCACTCCCAGGTCTTTGACATTAGTTTTTCGCTCTATTGTGTGGTTGGAATTAGTTTTGTACTCCGATGAGATTTTAATTTCTTCACGTTTTCCGTATCTGAGTAATTGAAATTTCTCATCATTGAACTTCATATTGTTTTCTGCAGCCCATTTAAAGATTTGGTTTATGTCTGCTGGGAGTCTTGCAGTGTCTTCAACGGTGGACACTGTCATACAGATTCGGGTGTCATCTGCAATGGAAGACACAGCACTGTGGCTTATATCCCTGTCAATGTCTGATATGAGGATGAGGAATAGGATGGGAGCAAGTACTGTGCCTTGTGGAACAGAGCGTTTCACAGTAGCTGCCTCAGACTTTACTCTGTTGACTACTACTCTTTGTGTTCTACGTGTTAGAAAATTATAGATCCATCTACCAACTTTTCCTGTTATTCCTTTATCACGCATTTTGTGTGTTATTACACCATGGTCACACTTGTCAAAGGCTTTTGCAAAATCTGTGTATATAACATCTGCATTCTGTTTATCTTCTAGAGCATCCAGGACCTTGTCGTAGTGGTCCAGTAGTTGGGACAGACAGGAGCGGCCTGCTCTAAACCCATGCTGTCCTGGGTTGTGCAATTGATGGGTATCAAGATGGGTGGCGATCTTTCTTCTTAGAACCCTTTCAAAGATTTTTATGATATGGGACGTTAGCGCAATTGGTCTGTAGTTCTTTGTTATTGCTTTACTGCCCCCTTTGTGGAGCGGGGCTATGTCTGTTGTTTTTAGTAGCTGCGGGACGATCCCAGTGTCCATGCTCCCTCTCCATAGGATCTTAAAAGCATGTGATAGGGGCTTCTTGCAGTTCTTGATGAACACAGAGTTCCATGAGTCTGGGCCTGGAGCGGAGTGCATGGGCATGTCATTTATTGCCTTTTCGAAGTCCTTTGGCCTCGTGATGATGTCAGAAAGGCATGCGTCTGTCAAGTTCAGTGGTACTCTCATATGGTACTCTCATCTTTGTAACTGTATTTGTGTATACCTGAATAAACTTACTTACGATGCCACATGTGCTTGAGTAAGTTTATTCAGGTATACACAAATACAGTTACGTACATAGATTATCATACATAGCAGCATATGTGGAAAGCGCCTAGGATAACCCAAAAAAGTCAGGGTGACACTTTTCCATAGGGATCCCTGTATCTGTACCATATGGTACCCTGTACCATCTGGTACCCTGTACCATATGGTACCCTGGAGCATCTGGTACCCTGTATCATATGGTACCCTGTACCATCTGGTACCCTGTACCATATGGTACCCTATACCATCTGGTATCCTGTACCATCTGGTACCCTGTACCATATGGTCAGTTAGTGATGTTGGTGTAAGGAGGCACTAGCTCAGACTGAGAAGTGTGTGGCTCTCAAGGCACACTGAGGCAGTGTGTGGCTCTCAAGGCACACTGACGCAGTGTGTGGCTCTCAAGGCACACTGACGCAGTGTATGGCTCTCAAGGCACACTGACGCAGTGTGTGGCACTCAAGGCACACTGACGCACTGTGCGGCTCTCAAGGCACACTGACGCAGTGTGTGGCTCTCAAGGCACACTGAGGCAGTGTGTGGCTCTCAAGGCACACTGACGCAGTGTGTGGCTCTCAAGGCACACTGACGCACTGTGCGGCTCTCAAGGCACACTGACGCAGTGTGTGGCACTCAAGGCACACTGACGCACTGTGCGGCTCTCAAGGCACACTGACGCAGTGTGTGGCACTCAAGGCACACTGACGCAGTGTGTGGCACTCAAGGCACACTGACGCACTGTGCGGCTCTCAAGGCACACTGAGGCAGCAGTGTCCAACACAAGGCTTCCTCATCCACCTCCAGCAACATTTCCAGTCACTGTACATTTGTAAATGTTTAATAAAACATTACTAATATACAACATTTTTGCATATTTTTTTATTAAACAATTATTGTAAACTAAATAATGATGAAAATATTAGTGCGGTTGTGTTGAATACAACGGTACCATATAGTACCATATGGTACAATGTACCATATGGTGCCACGAGCATGCAGCACACTGAACCAATGCAACAGCATATGTGAAAGATCAGGGTGACTTATTTCCATTGGCATTCCTGTATCTGTACCATATGGTATCCTTTACCATATGATAACCTGTACCATATGGTACCCTGTATATATGGTACCCTGTACCATATGGTACCCTGTACCATATGGTACAGGGTACCATGCTCGTGGCACCATATGGTACATTGTACCATATGGCAGCCTGTACCATAGTACAGGATATCATATAGTACATTGCACCATATGATACATTGTACCATATGGTTCCATTGTACAATATGGTACTATATGGTACATTGCACCATATGATACATTGTACTATATGGTGCATTGCCCCATATGATACATTATGCCATATGGAACATTGCACCATATGATTCATTGTACCATATGGTACTATTGTACCATATGGTACTATATGGTACCGTTGTATTCAACAATACCACACCAATATTTTCATCATTATTTTGTTTACAATAAACTTGTAAACAAGTTTTGTAAGCAATATAATGATAAACAAATTAGTGCGGTTTGTGTTGAATACAATGAGTGTACAATTATACATTATACATTATATTGGTCTCATAGGCCACAAAACTTACTGAAAAAAACATTAGAGAAGAAAATAAAAAAAGTAACGAATACGTAAAATAAAAGAATGCGACTTTACGGAAATCGCCGATGTTGCCGCCACCCGGTCATTGATGTTGCCGTCACCCGGTCATTGATGTTGCCGTCACCCGGTCATTGATGTTGCCGTCACCCGGTCATTGATGTTGCCGTCACCCGGTCATTGATGTTGCCGCCACCCGGTCATTGATGTTGCCGCCACCCGGTCATTGATGTTGCCGTCACCCGGTCATTGATGTTGCCACCACTCGGTCATTGATGTTGCCGCCACCCGGTCATTGATGTTGCCGCCACCCGGTCATTGATGTTGCCGTCACCCGGTCATTGATGTTGCCGCCACCCGGTCATTGATGTTGCCGCCACCCGGTCATTGATGTTGCCACCACTCGGTCATTGATGTTGCCGCCACCCAGTCATTGATGTTGCCGCCACCCGGTCATTGATGTTGCCGCCACCCAGTCATTGATGTTGCCGTCACCCGGTCATTGATGTTGCCGCCACCCGGTCATTGATGTTGCCGCCACCCGGTCATTGATGTTGCCACCACTCGGTCATTAATGTTGCCGCCACCCAGTCATTGATGTTGCCGCCACCCGGTCATTGATGTTGCCGCCACCCGGTCATTGATGTTGCCGTCACCCGGTCATTGATGTTGCCGCCACCCGGTCATTGATGTTGCCGCCACCCGGTCATTGATGTTGCCACCACTCGGTCATTGATGTTGCCGCCACCCAGTCATTGATGTTGCCGCCACCCGGTCATTGATGTTGCCGCCACCCAGTCATTGATGTTGCCGTCACCCGGTCATTGATGTTGCCGCCACCCGGTCATTGATGTTGCCACCACCCGGTCATTGATGTTGCCGCCACCCAGTCATTGACGTTGCCGACACCCGGTCATTGATGTTGCCGACACCCGGTCATTGATGTTGCCGACACCCGGTCATTGATGTTGCCCCCACCCAGTCATTGATGTTGCCGCCACCCGGTCATTGATGTTGCCGCCGCCCGGTCATTGATGTTGCCGCCACCCGGTCATTG
Organism: Cherax destructor; assembly: GCA_009830355.1. Taxonomy (NCBI): domain Eukaryota; kingdom Metazoa; phylum Arthropoda; class Malacostraca; order Decapoda; family Parastacidae; genus Cherax; species Cherax destructor. The sequence continues at coordinate 30,155 of WNWK01017597.1, forward strand.
ATGTTGCCGACACCCGGTCATTGATGTTGCCGCCATCCGGTCATTGATGTTGCCACCACTCGGTCATTGATGTTGCTGCCACCCGGTCATTGATGTTGCCGCCATCCGGTCATTGATGTTGCCGACACCCGGTCATTGATGTTGCCGCCATCCGGTCATTGATGTTGCCACCACTCGGTCATTGAAGGTCAACTTCATGACTATATCTCGGTAACTACTGATCGGAAATTGTCTTTGTTTGTTTCATTACCTTCCCAAAATTATTATCTTTAATTCTGTAAGAATTTTTTTTTTTTTTCAAAAATTCTTGGACCCTGAAAGGGTTAATGTAATACGATTATGATGTAATATTGCACTGGTGTAGTATGTACGTATAAGGTTATGAAGATGTGAGACAAGTACTTGATTTTAAATCTAAAACAAAGAAAATATAACACTTAAGTACCTTACTTAGCACCTTATGTGACTAAGTAACTAGAATCAATTATTGCTATTCCCTAACAAATATGAGAAAAAAATGGGTTATAATTAATATTAAAGCAAAAAAGAGTACTAGGCACTGGGTATAAGATTCAATGAGAAGTTTACTCTAATGCACTTGGTAGTTAAATAGTAAAATTTGGCCTGCACTTGGTGGTTAGTAAGGCAGGATGCGAGCTATAATAGTTATGTAAATAGTAAATAATTGTACAAGTCTGGAATGATAATACAAAATAAGTCACACAATCAGCTGTGTGAAAAATTTGAGACAGTGAGGTAGTAGATACTATCTGGGAAGTGATAGTATAGGGACTAGCACAATAATGTAATAATAACATACATGCCTTCCATTTCCTCAAATCTTCATCGGTTTCTTACGAGCAGTGCAACCCCTCCCCCCCCCTCTGCTCCTTCTATCTTTCCTCAGGATCTGATATCCCGGTGGGAAGATTGTGTCTGTTATTGCCTCAGTGAGTTTCGTTTCTGTGACTGCTATGTTGTCTGGGGACTTCTCATTGATTCTTTCATTCCACTCCTCATATTTATTCGTTATTCCATCCGCGTTCGTGTACCAAACTTTTAACTTTGTTTCTTAAACTGTGATCCTGGGGGAATATTGGGGTTGAGGGAGCGGAGCTGGCGGGGGCCTATGGGGGTTGTGGTGGGGGTGGGCTTTGTTATGGGGGTTGGGGGCAGAGTGTCTGTAGGGGGTTGCTGTAGGGGTAGAGTTTGTGATGTGGGGGGTGGAGACAGAAGGAACGGTGTGTGGATGTCGGTTTAGATTGTTCAGTTGCCTTGGGGTTGTCGTGGTTGGAGTCCTTCTGCAGATGTTTCTGGAGGGTGTGTTTGCCCTTCCACCTGGGTCTGGGTTCTTCCGCTCTTCTTTGTCATTTCCTCTTGTTCCTCCTTTCGTCTTTGTATACGTACTGTACTCTCTTTCAGTATTATCCTTTCCTCGTGTTCTGTCTCGATCAAGGTACACTCTCCGGTACTCCCGAATGTCTCTCAGTCGTGCTTTCTCCTCCAGGATCGTGAATCGAGCTGATTCTGCCTTGAAAATTACTTTGAGAGGCCGTTCTCTTCCTCTTGTAAACCACCCAGTTCTCCGAAAATTTGTCACCTGGGTCATGTCGCCTTCACCTATTGCTTTCATGATACCTTCAGTCGCTTTTTTCTCCTGTTTTCTTTTATCATAGGCATCCCCTTCGACTTTCTGGAGCCCGTAGACAAAAATCGACCTCTCCCTTTCGTCCTCCCACTGTGTCTCCCTTTGCATCCTCTGAGATGTTTTAGTTCCTTCCATTGAAGTGTCCCTTCCTTCAGTCCCTTTCCTGGCTGAAACCCCTATGCTCTGTGGTCTGTCCTTCCTGCTCATGTGTTCCTGGCCACTGCAGTTGATGGGTATGGGGTGCATAATAAAGATATCAAACTAAAAACTAACTGCCTCCAAATTTGGCACGATTGGCCTGAGATACCTGGTCAGCATAGAATGGGTCTTAGCCCTTGGTGTACTCACCTAATTGTGGTTGCAGGGGTCGAGACTCAGCTCCTGGCCCCGCCTCTTCGCTGTCTGCTACTGGGTCTCTGCTCTCCCTGCTCCATGAGCTTTATCATACCTTGTCTTAAAACTATGTATGGTTCCTGCCTCCACTATATCTTTCTCTAGACTATTCCACTTCCTGACTACTCTGTGGCTGAAGAAATGCTTCCTGACATCCCTTTGACTCATCTGAGTCTTCAGCTTCCAGTTGTGTCCCCTTGTTTCTGTGTTCCCTCTCTGAAACATCCTGTCACTATCTACCTTGTCAATTCCCCGCAGTATTTTGTATGTCGTTATCATGTCTCCTCTGACCCTTCTTTCCTCCAGTGTTGTTAGTCCTATTTCCCTCAATCTTTCTTCATAAGACAGACCCCTGAGTTGTGGAACTAACCTTGTCGCAAACCTTTGCACTTTCTCTAGTTTCTTTACGTGCTTGACCAGGTGTGGGTTCCAGACTGGTGCTGCATATTCTAGTATGGGCCTGACGTACACGGTATACAGTGTCTTGAACGATTCCTTGTTAAGGTAACGGAACGCTAATCTTAGGTTTGCCAGTCGCCCATATGCTGCCGCAGTTATCTGGTTGATGTGTGCCTCCGGAGTAGTGCTTGGCGTTATACTCACTCCAAGGTCTTTCTCCTTTTCCGAGGTTTGTAGCCTTTGTCCGCCTAGCTTGTACTCTGTCAGCGGTCTTCTTTGTCATTCTCCGATCCTCATGACTTTGCATTTGGAGGGATTGAATTCAAGAAGCCAATTGCTAGACCAGATGTCGAGCTTGTCCAGGTCTGTTTGCAGCCCTGCCTGGTCCTCTTCCGATGTGATTCTCCTCATTATTTTCACATCATCCGCGAATAGAGACACTTCTGAGTCTATCCCGTCCGTCATGTCATTTACATATACCAGGAATAACACTGGTCCTAGGACTGACCCCTGCGGTACACCGCTCGTCACAGGCGCCCACTGTGATACCTCACCACGCACCATGACCCGTTGTTGCCTCCCTTTGAGGTATTCCCTGATCCATTCCAGTGCCCTTCCTGTTATACCTGCTTGTTCTTCCAACTTCTTTACTAATCTCATGTGAGGAACTGTGTCGAAGGCCTTCCTGCAGTCCAGGAAAATGCAATCAACCCACCCTTCTCTCTCCTGCCTTACCTCTGTTACTTTATCATAGAACTCTAGGAGGTTTGTTACACAGGATTTGCCTTCCCGAAATCCGTGCTGTCTGGTGTGCGCTGTATTAAAAAAATCTGGGACCACTTAGTACCTTGTGGGAGGACAAGTTCAACTGAGCACCAGCTAGAGCAAACAGCGCGGCAAACACATGGGATTCACTGATGTCATGTAGTATTAACTCTCCCATTTTAAGATGTAAGTGTGTGTGTGAGAGACCCAACAATTAATATTTGCACTGATAACTCATTACAGTTGTGACCAGGTGTAGACTAGTGAATTGTTCATTACTTCATAATTTGTTCATGATTATAACCATGTATATACATAAGTAAGTAAATTTACTTACATGATTCATTACCTTTGAAACTTGAGTTCATTACCTTTGTACGCTGTTCAGCTATCAAAACTTTGGGGCCCAGTCTCTGGACCCATTATTTACCTCTGTAATCTGTAAATACCTTTGTAACTTGTCATGATTGTGACCAGATCTTCCTGAGTTCATTACCTTTGTAACTTGCTCAGCTCTCAAAACTTTGGGGTCCAGTTCCTGGACCCATTATGTACCTCTGTAATCTTTTGACTACCGCCCACAGGATGGGTATGGGGTGCATAATAAAGATATTAAACTAATTATCTGGGTATTAGTGGACTGGTGTGGGTGGCATCCTGGGGAACAAGATTAAAGGAACACAATGGATATAAGACAGACAGTCCTAGATGACGCACTGACTTTCTTAGGTTATCCTGGGTGGCTAACCCTCCAGGGTTAGAAATCCGAAAAAAATTATCTTACCCACATCCTGTAGGTGATAGTCACGCCATTTCACTCTGGTGAGTGACAAGTCACCCCTCATACCTCTCTGGTGGGTGACAGTCACTCTCATACCTCTCTGGTGCGTGACAGTCACCCTCATACCTCTCTGGTGAATGACAGTCACCCTCATATCTCTCTGGTGGATGACAGTCACCCTCATATCTCTCTGGTGGATGACAGTCACCCTCATTCCCCCCTCTGGTGTCAGTGTTGGTCTTGATGGTGGGGCCATAGTGTTGGTCTTGATGGTGGGGCCATAGTGTTGGTCTTGATGGTGGGGCCATAGTGTTGGTCTTCATGGTGGGACATAGTGTTGGTCTTGATGGTGGGGCCATAGTGTTGGTCTTGATGGTGGGGCCATAGTGTTGGTCTTGATGGTGGGGCCATAGTGTTGGTCTTGATGGTGGGACATAGTGTTGGTCTTGATGGTGGGGCCATAGAGTTGGTCTTGATGATGGGACATAGTGTTGGTCTTGATGATGGGACATAGTGTTGGTCTTGATAATGGGACATAGTGTTGGTCTTGATGGTGGGACATAGTGTTGGTCTTGATGGTGGGACATAGTGTTGGTCTTGATGGTGGGGCCATAGTGTTGGTCTAGATGATGGGACATAGTGTTGGTCTTGATGATGGGACATAGTGTTGGTCTTGATGATGGGACATAGTGTTGGTCTTGATGATGGGACATAGTGTTGGTCTTGATGATGGGACATAGTGTTGGTCTTGATGGTGGAACCATAGTGTTGGTCTTGATGATGGGACATAGTGTTGGTCTTGATGATGGGACATAGTGTTGGTCTTGATGATGGGACCATAGTGGTGGTCTTGATGGTGGGACATAGTGTTGGTCTTGATGGTGGGACATAGTGTTGGTCTTGATGGTGGGCCATAGTGTTGGTCTTGATGATGGGACATAATGTTGGTCTTGATGATGGGACATAGTGTTGGCCTTGATGATGAGACATAGTGTTGGTCTTGATGATGGGACCATAGTGGTGGTCTTGATGATGGGACATAGTGTTGGTCTTGATGATGGGACCATAGTGGTGGTCTTCATGATAGGACATAGTGTTGGTCTTGATGATGGGACACAGTGTTGGTCTTGATGATGGGACATAGTGTTGGTCTTGATGATGGGACATAGTGTTGGTCTTGATGATGGGACATAGTGTTGGTCTTGATGATGGGACATAGTGTTGGTCTTGATGGTGGGACCATAGTGGTGGTCTTGAAGGTGGGACCATAGTGGTGGTCTTGATGGTGGGACCTTAGTGGTGGTCTTGATGGTGGGATCATAGTGGTGGTCTTGATGGTGGGACCATAGTGGTGGTCTTGATGATGGGACATAGTGTTGGTCTTGATGATGGGACATAGTGTTTGTCTTGATGATGGGACCATAGTGGTGGTCTTGATGACGGGACCATAGTGGTGGTCTTGATGGTGGGGCCATAGTGTTGGTCTTGATGGTGGGACCATAGTGGTTGTCTTGATGGTGGGACCATAGTGGTGGTCTTGATGATGGGACATAGTGTTGGTCTTGATGATGGGACATAGTGTTGGTCTTGATGATGGGACCATAGTGGTTTTGATGGCGGGACCATAGTGGTGGTCTTGATGGTGGGACCATAGTGGTGGTCTTGATGGTGGGACCATAGTGGTGGTCTTGATGGTGGGACCATAGTGGTGGTCTTGATGGTGGGGCCATAGTGGTGGTCTTGATGATGGGACATAGTGTTGGTCTTGATGATGGGACATAGTGTTTGTCTTGATGATGGGACCATAGTGGTGGTCTTGATGACGGGACCATAGTGGTGGTCTTGATGGTGGGGCCATAGTGTTGTTCTTGATGGTGAGACCATAGTGGTTGTCTTGATGGTGGGACCATAGTGGTGGTCTTGATGATGGGACATAGTGTTGGTCTTGATGATGGGACATAGTGTTGGTCTTGATGATGGGACATAGTGTTGGTCTTGATGATGGGACATAGTGTTGGTCTTGATGATGGGACATAGTGTTGGTCTTGATGATTGGGACATAGTGTTGGTCTTGATGATGGGACATAGTGTTGGTCTTGATGATGGGACATAGTGTTGGTCTTGATGATGGGACATAGTGTTGGTCTTGATGGTGGGACCATAGTGTTGGTCTTGATGATGGGACATAGTGTTGGTCTTGATGATGAGACATAGTGTTGGTCTTGATGATGGGACCATAGTGGTTTTGATGGCGGGACCATAGTGGTGGTCTTGATTGTGGGACCATAGTGGTGGTCTTGATGGTGGGTCCATAGTGGTGGTCTTGATGATGGGACCATAGTGGTGGTCTTGATATTGGGACCATAGTGGTGGTCTTGATGGTGGGACCATAGTGGTGGTCTTGATGGTGGGACCATAGTGGTGGTCTTGATGGTGGGACCATAGTGGTGGTCTTGATGGTGGGCCATAGTGTTGGTCTTGATGATGGGACATAGTGTTGGTCTTGATGGTGGGGCCATAGTGTTGGTCTTGATGGTGGGACCATAGTGTTGGTCTTGATGATGGGACCATAGTGTTGGTCTTGATGATGGGACCATAGTGGTGGTCTTGATGATGGGACATAGTGTTGGTCTTGATGGTGGGGCCATAGTGTTGGTCTTGATGGTGGGGCCATAGTGTTGGTCTTGATGATGGGACCATAGTGTTGGTCTTGATGATGGGACCATAGTGGTGGTCTTGATGATGGGACATAGTGTTGGTCTTGATGATGGGACATAGTGTTGGTCTTGATGATGGGACATAGTGTTGGTCTTGATGATGGGACATAGTGTTGGTCTTGATGATGGGACATAGTGTTGGTCTTGATGATGGGACATAGTGTTGGTCTTGATGATGGGACCATAGTGGTTTTGATGGCGGGACCATAGTGGTGGTCTTGATGGTGGGATCATAGTGGTGGTCTTGATGGTGGGATCATAGTGGTGGTCTTGATGGTGGGACCATAGTGGTGGTCTTGATGGTGGGACCATAGTGGTGGTCTTGATGGTGGGGCCATAGTGGTCTTGATGGTGGGACCATAGTGGTCTTGATGGTGGGACCATAGTGGTGGTCGTGATGGTGGGAACATAGTGGTGGTCTTGATGGTGGGACCATAGTGGTGGTCTTGATGGTGGGACCATAGTGGTGTCTTGATGGTGGGACCATAGTGATGGTCTTGATGGTGGGGCCATAGTGGTGGTCTTGATGGTGGGACCATAGTGGTGGTCTTGATGGTGGGACCATAGTGATGGTCTTGATGGTGGGGCTATAGTGGTGGTCTTGATGGTGGGACCATAGTGGTGGTCTTGATGGTGGGACCATAGTGGTGGTCTTGATGGTGGGACCATAGTGTTGGTCTTGATGGTGGGACCATAGTGTTGGTCTTGATGGTGGGACCATAATGGTGGTCTTGATGGTGGGACCATAGTGGTGGTCTTGATGGTGGGACCATAGTGGTGGTCTTGATGGTGGGACCATAGTGGTGGTCTTGATGGTGGGGCCATAGTGGTGGTCTTGATGGTGGGACCATAGTGGTGGTCTTGATGGTGGGACCATAGTGGTGGTCTTGATGGTGGGACCATAGTGGTGGTCTTGATGGTGGGACCATAGTGGTGGTCTTGATGGTGGGACCATAGTGGTGGTCTTGATGGTGGGACCATAGTGGTGGTCTTGATGGTGGGACCATAGTGGTGGTCTTGATGGTGGGACCATAGTGGTGGTCTTGATGGTGGGACCATAGTGATGGTCCTCTACTATCTCCCTTCACCATAGCTGATTGTCACACAATTCGGTTACTCAGATGTTTTCATTTTTAAGGTTCTAGTCATGACTGAGTTCTACTGTATCTTACAGCTACGCTTTCAATTTTAAGATATTACAAGGATCCCAATGGAAATAAGTAACTGATTTTTCTAGGTTTTCCTATGTAAATTACATACATGTTACTATGTATGGTAATTGTTCGTACTTATATGCACCTGTACCTAAATAAACTTACATATTAGTGGTGGTACCATAGTGGGAATTTTGATTGTGGGACCATAGTAGTGGTCTTGATGGTGAAACCATAGCAGTGGTTTTGGTGGGACCATAGTGGTCTTCCTGTAATAAGCAGCATGCTATTGGCTTTCTTTCGTGCCTATCAATATTTTGTTACATGTAAACTATATTGTCTGTATACTGCAGAAAAGAAATTTGTATTTGTATCGTGATCAAAGTGGTCTTGGTCGTACCATAGTGGTCATAACGGGGGACTAAGTAGTGTTCTTGGTGGGACTATAGTGGTGGTCTTGATGGTGAGACCATAGTGGTGATCTTGATGGTGGGACCATAGTGGTGATCTTGATGGTGGGACCATAGTGGTGGTCTTGATGGTGAGACCATAGTGGTGGTCTTGATGGTGAGACCATAGTGGTGATCTTGATGGTGGGACCATAGTGGTGATCTTGATGGTGGGACCATAGTGGTGATCTTGATGGTGAGACCATAGTGGTGGTCTTGATGGTGGGACTAGTCTTGGAGGGACCATATTATTATTATATTGGGGAAGCGCTAAACCCGTAGGATTATACAGCACTTGTGGGGGGGTGGAAGGTATTCAGGCTTAATTCAGGAACTGGAGCACACATCCAATTCCCTAGATCAAGAGCCCCTCACCAGCATCAAGGAACCTCCCTTGAGGGGATCCACATGTAGATGCCTCCATGCAGTTTATTTGTGCATCATTCAATCACTGGATTGTGACTATTCTTTGAGGGGACTATATTATTATATTACCTTACTATTATTACATATTATATTTAGAAGAACTGATAGACCTGTAGGGGTCATATATCACCTTAGGAATGGGAGGAAATCAGATTTGCTTTGAGGTTAGAAATCAAATTTGCTTTGAGGTTTATTATTATTATTATAATCAAATAGAAGCGCTAAACCATGCTTTGAGGTTAGAAATCAAATTCCTTGGATCAGGAGCTTCCCTCTAATCTCAAGGAACCTCCCCTGAAGAGTGGAGGGGCCATAGTGGTCTTTATAGGGGACCACAGTGATAAACCAGTACTTCTACATCAATGGAGTAGGAGGCTATTTCCACACCATCATTGTTATGAGTGCAAGTCGAGTCAGGTGAGGATTTACTCACTAATTTCTGCACTGCATAAGTTTAACATTGAAGAAGGGACACCATGATCATAGCTTTGATGCTGTAGCTACTTATTATACAGCATTAAAAAGCAAGTGATAAACCCACATGGGTTATAAGAGTCCTGAAGTTTGAAATAAGTGATTTCCTGCTACAAGACCAAAAGGGCATGTACCATCCAATGTCTGCTAGAATCTAGCCAAATACACTTTTCTATCATATACCACTGGAGGCCTAGCTTCATCTTGCTCACCTGGCACTCCTTGAAATTACAATTTACAGTCTGCAATTAGCAAAAGGGAACCACAAATAAAAACCCATTGAATATGAGTTTGGCAGCAAACCTGAGTAAAGCAAAACATAGCAGATCATGATGTTGTGACGCATGACCAGTCAACTGATTCAACAAAACCAGCAATGAGCTTCCCATGTTTCCTTTATCCACTCACCAATGGTGGACTGCAGCTTCAACTTCTAGAAGCACACTTTTATATCTATGGAAAGCATTAAACCTGTAGAAATTATTCCTTGAATTTGGAGAGTGCCAACAATCCCCCCATCCCCTGTAATGGCTGTTACTGTTGTATAATAAAACATTTTGACGTACAACAAAGGGTACAGGTAGAAGAAATGTTGTTCATTCAAACATCATCACCTACTGCCTCAATGCCTCACAGTGAAGACTTATCAATTCCCAGTTCACCTTCTTCAGGACTTCGGAATTGAGATCTTACCTTCTGAAAAGGGTGAATTTCCACATTTCCCATGTAAGCAAAAATTAGATGATTTAGTCAGACTTAGGTTTTACCAAATATAATGGAGAGGTTTTTGACATTATTTCATAGTGGAATTTACTGGATCATAGCTGCAAGATATCTGTTTACAATCTTATCTGTTGAACCACAGATAGGAAGATGAAGACAACTACTGCTGGTATTATTATTATTCTTATAATCAAATAGAAGCGCTAAACCACAGGGGTCATAGAGTGCTGCAGGTTATTGCAGGATGCAGGGAGAATGGGTTGTAAGAGGGAGATGGATGATTAGTAGGGTATGGAGTGTAGCAGGACAGTGGATAGTGCAGGGATAGAGGGTAGCAAGAGATCAAGATAGAAGGGACTGAGGGAGGTGCTAGAGGTATAAACTTCAGAGTTTGTGTAGTAGGTCAGTTTCTCTCAAAAAGTCAACGAGAGAGTCAGGATTAAAGGAGGGTCCATCTGCAAGAAAGGAAGGTAAAGAAAGGGCCGCAGAGCGAAGACGCCGTTGGAGGTAAATTCTGCGTGCTCGTTGATAGAGGGGGCAGTCCAACAGAATATGTCGAACAGACACTGGAACCTGACAATGTTCACAGAGAGAGGCAGGGAGCTTCTCCATGAGATACCCGTGAGTAAGACGAGTGTGGCCGATGTGAAGACGGGAGAGTGTAGTCTCCCAACCCCGACACTGGTGACAAGAAGAAGGCCAGAAACCTATAATCGGTTTAACAGAATGGAGTTTGTTATTTAGCAGGTCAGACCAGCGTTGTTGCCAACGGGTGCGAAGGTGGGTAGCAATGACTGCAAAATAGTCCGTGAAAGGAACACCTCTATATGAAACTGGAAGGTCATGTACTGCTGACCGCGCAGCAGTGTCTGCCTGTTCATTGCCCTGTACGTCAACATGACCAGGGACCCAACAAAAAACAATATCTTTATGCTTGCTAAAGATACGGCGTAACCAAAGGTGGATACGAAGAACTAGGGGGTGAGGTGTATCAATTTTACGGATAGCCTGTAAAGCACTAAGGGAGTCTGAAACGACCACAAATGGTGACACAGGCATAGATGCAATACGGATAAGTGCCACAAGAATGGCATACAATTCAGCCGTAAATATGCTAGCAGAGGGTAATAGATGCCCTCGTACGACGCTGTCCGGAAACACTGCTGCGAATCCGAATCCGTCAGATGACTTTGAACCATCGGTGTATACTGCGATGGCATGGGAATGAGAACAGAAGTGGTCTAGAAAGAAAGAGCGAGAAGCCGCCGTAGGTAGTTGGGCTTTCGCGCAAGGTAGAGGAATAGAACAGACACGGACAGCAGGAACTTCCCAAGGGGGTAGGGGAAAGGGAAATGTCACATGAACATATAGAGGTGGTAGCTGAAGGGAAGACAGGAGTGAATGAAGACGAAGAGAAAAGGGACGAAGTAAGCAGGGGCGACGAACAAATAAAGAGCGCCTACTAACATCTGTAACAATCCTATACATGGAAGGATTGCGGAGGTCATGAGAGCGAACAAAATAGCGAATGCAATATGCATCATGACGATCGGATAAGGATGGAATGTTCGCTTCTACATAGAGGCTCTCAACCGGGGAAGAACGAAATGCACCAAGGCATAAGCGTAATCCCTGGTGATGGATGGGATTAAGAATGGAAAGAGTAGCAGGGGAGGCCGCTGAATATATCTGGTCACCATAATCGAGTTTCGACAAAATTAGTTCTGAATGCAGGCGAAGGAGAGTTCTACGATCAGCCCCCCATGAAAGATGTGCGAGGGTTTTAAGAAGGTTCAGCCGGCTGTGACAAGTCGCCTTCAGAGAGGTAATGTGAGGATTCTAAGACAATCGACGATCAAACAGGAGGCCGAGAAACCTGACTGTATCACGTTCTGGGATACGTGAGCCGTATAGGTACAATGGATGATCAGAGACCACTGAAATTCTAGTAA
>WNWK01017598.1:0-42031 GCA_009830355.1 Cherax destructor
CAGAAAAATTTTAACAAAGCAACATTGACACTCTTGGGAGTGCTGTGGCTGGGTGTTTTGCAACGGATCAACAAGAATTTTTACCACTCTGGGGGGTTTTTTTTGGGTTGCTCAAGTGACCAAAAAACATTGGGAAATCGGGGGGGCGGGGCCGCGTGTCTGTTTCCCGGACAAACAAAACATTGCCAATCTTGGAATTCTGTGCCTTTCTGTCTGCTGCAAATTTTTTCCCCAGAAAAATTGACCACTCCGGGTTCTTTCTGCTGTCTTCCAAAGGTAACACAGCAACATTACAATTTTTGGGGGTGCTGTTCCCGGTGTCTTTTCAACAGTGATCAACACAGAAAAATTGACACTTAGGGGTTCCCCGTGTGCTGTTTATGGAACAGTGATCAACATAGCAACATTGATCACTCTGGTGAGTGCTGTGCCTTTCTGTCTGCTGCCACATTTTATCAACAAAGAAACATTTACCACTTTGGGAGTGCTGTGCTTGGGAGTGTCTGCTGCAACAGTCATCAAGATAACATCTTTGATCACTCTGGGAGTGCTGTGCCTGGCTTTCAAACGGGATCAACACAGCAACGTTGACCACTCTGGGGAGTGCTGTACATGCCTGTGTCTGCTGCAACAGTGATCAACACAGCAACATTGACAACTCTGGGGAGTGCTGTGCTTGGCAGTGTCTGCTGGCAACAGTCATCAAGATAACATCTTTGATCACTCTTGGGAGTGCTGTGCCTGGCTGTGTCTGCTACAACGGAGATCAACACAGCAACGTTGACCACTCTGGGGAGTGCTGTACATGCCTGTGTCTGCTGCAACAGTGATCAACACAGCAACATTAACCACTTTGGGGAGTGCTGTGAGTGGCTGTGTCTGCTGCAACAGTGATATACACAACAAATTTTATCACCCTTGGGAATGCTGTGCCTTGCTGTGTCTGCTGGAACCGTGAACAACACAGTAACTTTGACCACTCAAGAGAGTGTTGTCCCTGGCTTTCTGCTGCAACAGTGATCAACATAGAAGCCTTGCCCATACTGGGGAGTGCTTCAACAGTCATCAACACATCAACATCGTCCACTGTTGGGAGTACTGTGCCTGGCTGTGTGTGCTGCAAGAGTGATCAACACAGCAACATTGACCACTCTTGGAGTGCTGTGCGTGGCTGTCTTCTGCAACTGTGATCAACACATCAACATTGACCACTCTTGGGAGTGCTGTGCCTGGCAGTGTCTGCTGAAACAGTGATCAACACAGCAACATTGACTACTCTTGGGAGTGCTGTGCCTGGCTGTGTGCTGCAACAGTGATCAACACAGTAACATTGACCACTCTGGGGAGTGCTGTTCATGGCTGTGTCTTCTGCAACAGTGATCCACACAGCAACATTGACCATTAAAGGGAGTGCTGTGCATGGCTGTCTTTTGCAACAATGATCAGAGAAACATTGACCACTAAGGGAGTGCTGTACCTGGCTGTGTTTTCGCAACGTATCAACACAGCAACATTGCCACACTTAGGAATGCTGTGCCTGGTTGTCTATTGCAACAGTTATCAAAACAGAAACATTTGCCACTTTTGGGGTTCTGTGCCTAGCTGTCTGTTTAAATTGATCAACACAGCAAATTTGACAATCCTGGGGAGTGCTGTTCCTGGCTGTGTCTGCTGCAACAGGCATCAAGACAGCAACTTTGATCATTCTGGGGAGTGCTGTGCCTGGCTGTGTCTGTTGCAAAAGTGATAAACACAGTAACTTTAACCACTCAGGAGAGTGCTGTGCCTGGCTGTCAGCTGCAACAGTAAAACACAGCAACTTTGACCACTCTGGGGAGTGCTGTGCATAGGTGTGTTTGCTTCAACAGTGATCCAACACATCAAATTGACCACTCTTGGGAGTGCTTTCCTGACTGTATGCTGCAATAGTGATCAAAAGGGAACATTGACCCCCTAGGGAGTGCTATTCCGGTTGTCTGTTGCAACAGTTTTCAACACAAAAACATTTGCCACTTTTGGTGGCTATGAGAACTTTCTTTCTGCAACGTGATCACACAGCAAATTTGACCATTCTCGGGGAAAGCTGTGCCTGGCTGTGTCTGCTGCAACAGGCATCAAGACAACAACTTTGATCATTCTGGGGGTTGCTGTGCCTTGCTGTGTCTTGTAAAAGAGAGATGAACACAGCAACATTGTTCACTCTGGGGGAGTGCTGTGACTGCCTGTGTCTGCTGCAACAGTTATCAACACAACAACTTTGACCACTCTGGGGAGTGCTGTTCCTGGCTTGTTCTGCTGCAACATTGATTAACACAGTAACATTGACCACTATGGGGAGTGTTGTTCCTGGCTGTGTCTTCTGCAACAGTGATAAACACATCACCTTTGGCCACTGGGGACTGCTGTGCCTGTGTCTGCTGCCACAGTGAAACAAGCGACTTGACCACTCTTGGGAGTGCTGTGCCTGTCTGTTTTCTGCAACAGTTATCAACACAGCAACATTGACCACTTTGGGGAGTGCTGTGAGAGGCTTTGTCTGCTGCAACAGTGATAAACACAGCAACTTTTATCACTCTTGGAAGTGCTGTGCCTTGCTTTGTCTGCTGGAACACTGATCACAGTAACTTTGAGCACTAATAGAGTGCTGTCCCTCTATTCTGCTGCAACTGTGATCAACACAAACATTGCCCACACTGGGAGAGCTGTGCATAGTGTGTGTGCTTCAACATTATCAAAATCAACATCGACCATGTTGGGAGTACTGTGCCGGCTGTGTGCTGCAACAGAGATCAACACAGCAACATTGACCACTCTTGGGAGTGCTGTGCCTGCTGTCTTCAACTGGATCAACAGAAACTTGACCATTAAGAGAGCTTGCATAGGTGTGTTTCAACGGTGATCAACAACAACATTGACCACTTTGGGATGCTGTGCCTGGCAGTGTCTGCTGCAACATTGATCAAGAAAAAATTGACCACTCTTGGGAGTGCTGTGCCTGGCAGTGTCTGCTGCACCAGTGATCAACACGTAACATTGCCACGGGGTGCTGTCTAGTGTCTTCTGCAAAGTGATAAACACACAACATTAAATTATGGAGGCGGAAGTTCTTCTGCCAGGCAACACATAACATTGACCACAAGGAAGTGCTGTGCCTGGCTGTATTTGAACAGGACAACACAGCAACATTGCCCACTTGGAGCTGTCCTGGTTGTCTTTGCAACAGTTATAACACAGAAACATTTGCCACTTTTTGGAGTTCTGTGCCTAGCTGTCTGCTTCAACTGTGATCAACACAGCAAATTTGACAATTCTGGGAGTGCTGTGCCTGGCTTGTCTTTACAACAGGATCAACATAGCAACATTGACCACTCTGGGAGTGCTATGCCTGGTTGTGCTGCTGTGATAAACACAGTAACTTTAACTACTCAGGGAGTGCTGTCCTGGCTGTCGCTGCAACAGTGAAACACAGCAACTTTGACCACTCTGGGAGTGCTGATAGTGTCCGCTTCAACAGTGATCACACATCAATTTGACCACTTTGGAGTGCTTTACCTGACTGTATGCTGCAATAGGATCAACATAGTACTTGACCATCTGGAGTGTTGCCTGGTTCTCTGTTGCAACAGTTTTCAACACAAAACATATGTCACTCTTTGGAGTGCTATGCCAGCTGTCTGCTGCAACTGTGATCAACAGAGCAACTTTGACCTCTCTGTGGAAGGTTTGTATGATGTGTCTGCTTCAAGATGAACACATCAAATTGACCACTATTGGGAGTGCTTGCCTGGCTGTATGCATAGTGATCAACACAGTAACATTGCCACTCAGGGAGTGCTTGCCTGATTGTCTGTTGCAACAGTTTTCAACACAGAAACATTTGCCACTCTTTGGAGTGCTATAACTAGTTGTCTGCTGCAACTGTGATCACACAGCAAATTTGACCATTCTCGGGAATGCTGTGCCTTGCTGTGTCTGCTGCAACAGGCATCAAGACAACAACTTTGATCATTCTGAGGGTTGCTGTGCCTTGCTGTGTCTGGAAAGAGATGAACACAGCAACATTGTTCACTCTGGGAGTGCTGTGCCTGCCTGTATCTGCTGCAACAGTTATCAACACAACAACTTTGACCACTCTGGGGAGTGCTGTTCATGGCTTGTTCTGCTGCAACATTGATCAACACAGTAACATTGACCACTATGGGGAGTGTTGTTCCTGGCTGTGTCTTCTGCAACAGTGATCAACACATCAACGTTGGCCACTGGGGAGTGCATTGCCTTGCTGTGTCTGCTGGAACCGTGAACAACACAGTAACTTTGACCACTCAAGAGAGTGCTGTCCCTGGCTTTCTGCTGCAACAGTGATCAACACAGAAGCCTTGCCCATACTGGGGTGTGCTTCAACAGTCATCAACACATCAACATCGTCCACTGTTGGGAGTACTGTGCCTGGCTGTGTGTGCTGCAAGAGTGATCAACACAGCAACATTGACCACTCTTGGGAGTGCTGTCCGTGGCTGTCTTCTGCAACTGTGATCAACACATCAACATTGACCACTCTTGGGAGTGCTGTGCCTGGCAGTGTCTGCTGAAACAGTGATCAACACAGCAACATTGACTACTCTTGGGAGTGCTGTGCCTGGCTGTGTGCTGCAACAGTGATCAACACAGTAACATTGACCACTCTGGGGAGTGCTGTTCATGGCTGTGTCTTCTGCAACAGTGATCCACACAGCAACATTGACCATTAAAGGGAGTGCTGTGCATGGCTGTCTTTTGCAACAATGATCAACAGAGAAACATTGACCACTAAGGGAAGTGCTGTACCTGGCTGTGTTTTCGAAACAGTGATCAACACAGCAACATTGCCCACTCTTAGGAATGCTGTGCCTGGTTGTCTATTGCAACAGTTATCAACACAGAAACATTTGCCACTTTTTGGAGTTCTGTGCCTAGCTGTCTGCTTCAATATTGATCAACACAGCAAATTTGACAATTCTGGGGAGTGCTGTTTCTGGCTGTGTCTGCTGCAACAGGCATCAAGACAGCAACTTTACCACTCTGGGGAGTGCTGTGCCTGGCTGTGTCTTTTACAACAGTGATCAACATAGCAACTTTGACTACTCTGGTGAGTGCTGTGCCTGGCTGTGTCTGCTGCAAAAGTGATAAACACAGTAACTTTAACCACTCAGGAGAGTGCTGTGCCTGGCTGTCAGCCGCAACAGTGAACAACACAGCAACTTTGACCATTCTGGGGAGTGCTGTGCATAGGTGTGTCTGCTTCAACAGTGATCAACACATCAATATTGACCACTCTTGGGAGTGCTTTACCTGACTGTATGCTGCAATAGTGATCAACACAGTAACATTGACCACTCAGGGGAGTGCTATGCCTGGTTGTCTGTTGCAACAGTTTTCAACACAAAAACATTTGCCACTCT
This sequence comes from Cherax destructor, assembly GCA_009830355.1. Classification (NCBI taxonomy): domain Eukaryota; kingdom Metazoa; phylum Arthropoda; class Malacostraca; order Decapoda; family Parastacidae; genus Cherax; species Cherax destructor. The sequence goes on from WNWK01017598.1 coordinate 5,439, forward strand.
TTGGTGTGCTATGAGTAGCTTTCTGCTGCAACTGTGATCACACAGCAAATTTGACCATTCTCGGGAATGCTGTGCCTGGCTGTGTCTGCTGCAACAGGCATCAAGACAACAACTTTGATCATTCTGGGGGTTGCTGTGCCTTGATGTGTCTGGTAAAAGAGAGATGAACACAGCAACATTGTTCACTCTTGGGGAGTGCTGTGCCTGCCTGTGTCTGCTGCAACAGATATCAACACAACAGCTTTGACCATTCTGGGGAGTGCTGTTCCTGGCTTGTTCTGCTGCAACATTGATTAACACAGTAACATTGACCACTATGGGGAGTGTTGTTCCTGGCTGTGTCTTCTGCAACAGTGATAAACACATCACCTTTTGCCACTGGGGAGTGCTTTGCCTAGCTGTCTGCTGCCACAGTGAAAAAACACAGCAACATTGACCACTCTTGGGAGTGCTGTACCTGCATGTCTGCTGCAACACTCATCAAGATAACATCTTTGATCACTCTGGGGAGTGGTGTGCCTGGCTGTGTCTGCTACAACGGAGATCAACACAGCAACGTTGACCACTCTGGGAGTGCTGAACCTGCCTGTGTCTGCTGCAACAGTGATCATCACAGCAACATTGACCACTTTGGGGAGTGTTGTGAGAGGCTTTTTCTGCTGCAATAGTGATAAACACAGCAACATTTTATCACTCTTGGGAGTGCTGTGCCTTGCTGTGTCTGCTGGAACACTGAACATCACAGTAACTTTGACCACTCAATAGAGTGCTGTCCCTGGCTTTCTGCTGCAACTGTGATCAACACAGAAGCATTGCCCACACTGGGTAGAGCTGTGCATAGGTGTGTGTGCTTCAACATTCATCAATACATCAACATCGACCACTGTTGGGAGTACTGTGCCTGGCTGTGTGTGCTGCAACAGAGATCAACACAGCAACATTGACCACTCTTGGGAGTGCTGTGCCTTGCTGTCTTCTGCAACTGTGATCAACACAGAAACTTTGACCACTCTAAAGAGAGTTATGCATAGGTGTGTGTACTTCAACGGTGATCAACACATCAACATTGACCACTCTTGGGAGTGCTGTGCCTGGCAGTGTCTGCTGCAACAGTGATCAAGACAGAAACATTGACCACTCTTGGGAGTGCTGTGCCTGGCTTTGTGCTGCAACAGTGATCAACACAGTAACATTGACGACTCGGGGGATGTTGTTCATGGCTGTGTCTTCTGCAACAGTGATAAACACAGCAGCATTGACCATTATAGGTAGTGCTGTGCATGAATGTGTCTTCTGCAACAGTGATCAACACAGTAACATTGACCACTAAGAGGAGTGCTGTGCCTGGCTGTGTTTTTGCAACAGTGATCAACACAGCAACATTGCCCAATCTTGGGAATGCTGTGCCTGGTTGTCTATTGCAACAGTTATCAACACAGAAACATTTGCCTCTTTTTGGAGTTCTGTGCCTAGCTGTCTGCTTCAACTGTGATCAACACAGAAAATTTGACAATTCTGGGGAGTGCTGTGCCTGGCTTTGTCTTTTACAACAGTGATCAACATAGCAACATTGACCACTCTGGTGAGTGCTGTGCCTGGTTGTGCCTGCTGCAAAGGTATAAACACAGTAACTTTAACTACTCAGGAGAGTTCTGTGCCTTGCTGTCAGCTGCAACAGTGAACAACACAGCAACTTTGACCACTCTGGGAGTGCTGTGCATAGGTGTGTCCGCTTCAACAGTGATCAACACATCAATATTGACCACTCTTGAGAGTGCTTTAACTGACTGTATGCTGCAATAGTGATCAACATAGTAACATTGACCACTCATGGGAGTGCTATGCCTGGTTCTCTGTTGCAACAGTTTTCAACACAAAAACATTTGCCACTCTTTGGAGTGCTATGCCTAGCTGTCTGCTGCAACTGTGATCAACAGAGCAACTTTGACCACTCTGGGAGTGTTGTGCATAGATGTGTCTGCTTCAAGAGTGATCAACACTCCAACATTGACCATTCTTGGGAGTTCTTTGCCTGGCTGTATGCCGCAATAGTGATCAACACTCAGGGGAGTGCTATGCCTGGTTGTCTGTTGCAACAGTTTTAAACACAGAAACATTTGCCACTCTTTGGAGTGCTATGCCTAGTTGTCTGCTGCAACTGTGATCACACAGCAAATTTGACTATTCTCGGGAATGCTGTGCCTTGCTGTGTCTGCTGCAACAGGCATCAAGACAACAACTTTGATCATTCTGAGGGTTGCTGTGCCTTGCTGTGTCTGGTAAAAGAGAGATGAACACAGCAACATTGTTCACTCTGGGGGGAGTGCTGTGCCTGCCTGTGTCTGCTGCAACAATTATCAACACAACAACTTTGACCACTCTGGGGAGTGCTGTTCATGGCTTGTTCTGCTGCAACATTGATTAACACAGTAACATTGACCACTATGGGGAGTGTTGTTCCTGGCTGTGTCTTCTGCAACAATGATCAACACATCAACTTTGGCCACTGGGGAGTGCTGTGCCTAGCTGTCTGCTGCCACAGTGAAAAACACAGCAACGTTGACCACTCTTGGGAGTGCTGTGCCTGTCTGTTTTCTGCAACAGTTATCAACACAGCAACATTGACTACTCTTGGGAGTGCTGTGGGTGGCTGTGTATTGCAACAGTGATCAACACAGCAATTTTGACCACTCTGGGGATTGCTGTTCCTGGCTGTCTGCTGCAACAGTGATCAACACAGACACAGTGACTACTCAGGGGAGTGCTGTGCCTGACTGTGTCTGCTGCAACAGTGATCAACATAGCAACATTGACCACTCTGATGAGTGCTGTGCCTGGCTGTCTGCTGCTACAGTTATCAACAAAGAAACATTGACCACTATTGGATGTGCTGTGCCTTAATGTCTGCTGCAACAGTGATCGACACAGCAGCTTTGACCACTCTGGGGAGTGCTGCACCTGGCTGTGTCTGCTGCAACATTCATCAAGATAGCATCTTTGATCAATCTGGGGATTGCTGTGCCTGGCTGTGACTTCTACAACGGAGATCAACACAGCAACGTTGACCACTCTGGGGAGTGCTGTGTCTGATGCAACAGTGATCAACACAGAAACATTGACCACTAAGGGGAGTGCTGTGCCTGAATGCGTTTTTGCAACGGTGATCAACACATCAACATTGCCCACTCTTGGGAATGCTGTGCCTGGTTGTCTATTGCAACAGTTGTCAATACAGAAACATTTGCCACTTTTTGGAGTTATATGCCTAGCTGTCTGCTGCAACTGTGATCAACACAGCAAATTTTACAATTCTGGGGAGTGCTGTGCCTGGCTGTGTCTGCTGCAGCAAGCATCAAAACAGCAACTTTGATCACTCTGGGGAGTGCTGTGCCTGGCTGTGTCTGGTATAACAGTGATCAACATAGCAACATTGACCACTCTGGTGAGTGCTGTGCCTGGCTGTGTCTGCTGCAACAGTTATAAACACAGCAACTTTGACCACTCTGGGGAGTGCTGTGAATAGGTGTGTATGCTGCAATAGTAATCAACACAGTAACATTGACCACTCAGGGGAGTGCTATGCCTAGCTGTCTGTTGCAACTGTGATCAACACAGTAAATTTGACCATTCTTGGAAGTGCTGTGCCTGGCTGTGTCTGCTGCAACAGGCATCAAGACAACAACTTTGATCACTCTGGGGGTTGCTGTGCCTTGCTGTATCTGGTAAAACAGAGATCAACACAGCAACATTGTTCACTCTGGGGGAGTGCTGTGCCTGCCTGTGTCTGCGGCAACAGTTATGAAGACAACAGCATTGACCACTCTAGGGAGTGCTGTTCCTGGCTGTGTCTGCTGCAACATTGATTAGCACAGTAACATTAACCACTATGGGGAGTGTTGTTCCTCGCTGTTGTCATGTAGGGGGGGGGTATGGAATTTAAGGATTTTTGGGGAGTAGGGGAGTAAAGGGTAGGGAGTGAGTAGGCAGGAGACGTGAGGTTGACAGGAGCGGGGGTAGCGGAGGTAATGTGAGGTCACTGGCGGCTACACCATCACCTCTCATTACCACCACACTACTCACCCTCTCTCTACCTAAAATAAAATATAATAAAATAATGTATAAGCATAAAAAATAATAAGAATATAACGGGGACAGTGAATATTTCTATTCCACTCAAACACAGTTTATTTAAGTCCTTGTACAATAATATATTTGATAACAGGAAAATACTATTGGGTTTAGATAAATGGGGATTGCACATATAAGCAGGGAGACAGGGAATACAATCAACTGACGAAACAGAATATAACTTACAATATAGTTCAGAGGACAGTTCACCACAGGAACTCAGTCACACTTCTAGCCACAGGTCCCAAGACCTGCTCCAACAGAACTCTGCCCAGTGTCTCCAACAGTCTCCTCCAGAGACTCTACATCAGCTCTCTCCCAGAGCTCTGCACACCGGCAGCCGCTCTGCTAGAATCTCGTGCCCAGAGCTCCGCACACAGGCCAGAGCTCCGCCTGAATGTCCCCTCTCTAGTTGTTTCCTCGGGCTTATATTGTCCTCCAAGCATCCCCCCAATGAGGAGTGCACCATGTGCTTTGACCTGACGCTAGTCCAAAAGACAAAAGACCTGAGCCTTAATCCGAGAGGCGTGTCTGACAGCTATTTACCAAGGGCAGGTGTGGCTGCTTAGGTAGACCTCACAGCACACTGACTACATCACATCCCCCTTTGTCCCCCAGTTTAAAATATCTGAGAACTAGGACAATTTGTCCTAAGTTATTAGACTATTTTAATCCTAACCACTTAATTATATTACAATACAACGACAAAATTACACATAACATAATATAACAGTATTCAACTACATATATTTCCGTCAGCCTTCTCAACTACCACAAGGCAGCATAATCAGTACACCTCGCAGGTGACCAGCATAACAGTTGCTCTCTGGTGCAAAGCCTCCTTACCCGTCATTTCTCCTTAACACTAAATATCTGGCTCCTGTGCCTTCCCTACTTCTACTAGAAATGCACTAGCCGGTGCTAGTCACCCTCGCACGTTAACCATTGGGCCAAACCTCTCTAGGCTTCTTTGGCGTGGAAAACTGCTCCAACGGGTTGCATTCTTTCAAGTAACTGCAACTGGACCACATCACGACCACCAAGGTCGTATGTTAACACACTTCACATACACACTTCAACATCTGAAAATCGAGATAGGGCAAGCATCGCAGCTAAGACCCACCATTATCCTATGCCACTACTAGGATTCACTGGCCTCATAAAACAAGGTAGACATGATCCCTTGACCGTTCCCAAGGTCACCTTATTCCACCCAGGTAACACTAACACTTCTGGCAAGTCAGAGAAGGCTGGAAACATCTCACACTCTTAATTGTCTCTCATGACTGGCAGGACATCCCCCATACTGGTCGTACAGGGTGGCCAGCATGACAGCATACACCTCCATACCACCCATGGCAGCACGCTGGTCCCAGCAGCTGGAGTCCATCCCCACGGCTCGCGTCCTTCCACATCTCCGAAGATGGCAGCTCCTTCATAGTAGATTCTCCTGTCCTGGCACACCAGACAGAATCCCTCATATTCCACTGCAGCATCATCGCCATCATCTCCTCCTGAGCTAGGCAGCATCACATCACGGGCACAGCATCGCCGCACGGGTACAGCGTCGCAGCACGGCCACATCATCTCAGCACGGTCACAGCATCGCAGCACGGCTACAGCATCTCAGCACGGCCACAACATCTCAGCATCACAGCACGACCGCGTCACAGCATGGCAGGCAGCAGCACACAGCCAGTCTCAGCATAGCAGACAGCATCAGACAGCCTCAACTCAGTAAACCGCAGCATCATAAGCAGCCGACATCAGCAGTAGCAGACTAGGGTCAGATGCTCGAGGTGAGGTGAGGTGAGGTGAGGTCACTTCTGGTCATTAACAGAGGTGCGGTCACTCATCCCTGGCAACTGCAGGTAACTTGCGGTCAGTGGGTGATGGTCACAGGGTGGGTGACACCCACTACAATGGATGACAGACCAGGGCAGCAATACAGCAACTGGAGCACATCAGCTGGATGACTGGGCACATCAGCTGGGTGACTGGACACATCAGCTGGGTGACCATGAGAGCCAGCTCTTCAATGGGTGACAGTTGTGGATGATTCTTCCAAGGCGGGCTGGGTGACTGGGTGACTTCTCGTTTCTCTGTAAATATTCAATTTCGGCCAGTAATTGCCTCCCACAAAGTCTCACCCAAACACTTATAACCTCCACCATTTATCCCAAACCAACACACAACTCCACCAAATATAATATTACAACCACACAATTACTCAGACCCGCGGTCAAAAGGGTCAGCTTAGGTCACTTGGATTGTAATATCACACAGATATTTACTTGAACTTTACACACAAAAAAATGGTAGCAAAACACAAATATAACCGAGCAGTCAAAAGACACATGGGACTGGTTCCTACTATAAAAATAATAAGAACCACCACCGCTTAGACACCATGTCATGTAGGGGGGTAAGGAAATAAGGGATAATTGGGGAATAAGGGAGTAAAGGGAGGGAGTGAGTAGGCAGGAGAGGTGAGGTTGACAGAAGCGGAGGTAATGTGGAGGTAATGTGAGGTCACTGGTGACTACACCCTTACCTCTCATTACCACCACACTACTCACCCTCTCTCTACCTAAAATAAAATATAATAAAATAAAGTATAAGCATAAAGAATAATAAGAATATTAATTAATACGGGGACTGAATATTACTATTCCACTCAAACACAGTTTATTATTAAATTAAGTCCTTGTACAATAATATATTTGGGAACAGGAGAACACTATTGGGTTTAGATAAATGGGGATTGTACATATAAGCAGGAGACAGGGAATACAATCAACTGACGAAACAGAATATCACTTACAATATAGTTCAGAGGACAGTTCACCACAGGAACTCAGTCACACTTCTAGCCACAGGTCCCAAGACCTGCTCCAACAGAACTCTGCCCAGTGTCTCCAACAGTCTCCTCCAAAGACTCTACAGCAGCTCTCTCCCAGAGCTCTGCACACCGGCAGCCGCTCTGCTAGAATCTCGTGGCAAGAGCTCTGCCCGAATGTCCCCAGCCCAGACCTCCGCACACAGGCCAGAGCTCCGCCTGAATGTCCCCTCTCAGGTCAGGTAATATCTCAGGTAAGAACCCTCGGGAGGCGAATGTGAAGAGAGGACAGACGAAGAATAGCTGTTGAGAGGAAGATCTTGAGTCGGAGATAAAGAGCCAGGGCTAAACCCAGCTGCGTAGCGTTGTGAGGCGATGAATGATGGCAGGAACGAAGACAGGGTGTGTGCAGTGCTCGTTGGCTCGTTGACAATGACTAGGCAATGACTGGCTTGGCGTCAGGTGTCAGGTGGGCGGGCTCGATGTGGGCAGAGTCGGGAGAGCAGGGTGGTTGCAGTGCTCTTTGAGTTGTTGTTAGGTGGCTGGATCTTGGAAGGACTAGTTGGGCGTCAGGGTGCATGAGATCTTCTGTCGTGGCAGTTGATGGGTTTTATTGTTTGGGGCGGATTATATTTTTTTTAACGTATTGATAAATTTCGTCAGGAGCATCTGTCTTTAATTTTTTGAAGTCCCTCTTGGACATGTAGTAAAGTTTGAATTTTCGAGGTGATCTTACTTGGGTTGTGATTGCAAGCAAAATTTGTCTATAGCTCCAGTTGCAGTGTGGTTCAGTAATGTATTTTACTGTTCCTTCTTGTAGGCGATCAGTGAGTTCTTCAGCGTGCATTTCGTCAGGGTAGGCAGAGGTCGTGTACAGAGTCATGTTGTTGATGATGGTGAGGTCAGTGGTGGTGTTTTCTTGAGTTGTTTCTGTAGTGTTTTCTTCGATGTTTTCTTCGATATTTTCTTCGATATTTTCTTCGATATTTTCTTCGTTGTTATCTTCTATTTCGTCGGAGGATTCATCAGTGTATTCCTGTACTTCTTCTGTTTCTTCTGTAGTTGTGTGGAGAACGGGTTGGGGTTCTTGATCTTGATAGTTTGCTGCTTGCTGGAGAGATTGTGGTTGTTGAGAGGTGACTGTTGTCTGTGGTGGTGGTTCTGAAGTGGGTTCAGGTTCAGGGTCAGGAGTTTTGCTGGAGATGGGTGTGAAGTTGACGATATTTGGGATAGTCTTGAGTAGGTCTTGCGATGGTGGAGAGTCAGGAAATTCGAAGGTAGGCATGTTGTTGAGATTGAATAATTCGTTAATTGTCCTGTTGAAGGTGACGGGGTTTGCTGCATTTGCAAGGTGTGCATACATCATGCAGTACAGCACCTTGGATGGTGCAGCGTCTGGAAGTGCAGAGATGGGATTTGTTGTTGATGGAGATTGTTGTGTTGCTTGGAGTATTTTTTTGGTGTCTGCTTGAAGTTTGGTTATGGCGGCAAAAGTCGGTGATTTTTGGTTGTTTTTCTTTTCTTCTTCTTTTATTTTCTTGGAGAGGATTTCCTTTCTCAAAGGGCATTTTGCGGCTAGGGTATGGTGAGTGCCCTTACAGTTGAGGCAGGTAGGTGTGGCATTGGTGGTGGGACAAGTTTTGAAATCGTGGCCTTCTTTGCAGCAAGTAGAGCAGAACTTCTTATCCTTTATAGGGCATTCAGTGATTGAATGAAGATAAGAATAGCAATTCCAGCAGGGAGAGATGTGGGCGAAACGTTCTGGTTCTATTTGTCTTGGGTGTATGTGGTAGTATGAGATGGCAAGGCCATCTGATAGTGCTCTATATGCCATATCGATTTCAGTGAAGGTGATTTTTAACATTGATGCTGCATTTGGTATTTTTGTAATAGTGTCAATCGTAGCCCAGGAGTTCTGTTCCTCAATTGAAGCCTTCAGGTCCTCTATCAGTTGGGTTGTGATAATGATAGGGTAGTTGATGAGTGGAACAGTCTGCCTAGTAGGGTCATTGAAGCTAGGACCTTGGGTAGTTTCAAATTTAGGTTGGATAAATTCATGAGTGAAGGGTTTGATTTGGATGGGACTCTGACTTGAGTTAATAGAATCTCAAAGCTTATTTCTTGGGTAGAATTGAAAATTAGGTTTGGCAATTATTCTGTTAGTGGGATGGATTGTGAAGGACTTGCCTAGTATGGGCCAACAGGCCTGCTGCAGTGTTCCTCCTTTCTTATGTTCTTATGTTCTTATGTAATCTTGTCCAGTTTTTTCATAAAAACAGAACGTTTCGCCAGCAATGAGGGTGAAGGGGAGATGGTGAATTGACGGTCATTAAGTGTCTTCTTAGCAGTGTCGTCGGTCAGTTTTGAAGCTTCGTGGTCGTCGGTGCAGATAACTAGGAAGGAGTCTTTGAGTGTGTGGATGGCTGTAAATTTGACCTGCAAGCAAGTCTTTACAGCTGAAGCAAGGGCTAGTTTCGAGGAGTCATTGATAACACCATGTTTAGGCTTAATCTTAACACGATGTGCAGACATCGTGTAAGAGTAGATGGTGCTATATGTAGAATATAAATTCCCCTCCCCAGCAGGGATCGTAGGGACACTTCTTGAGTAGCAGGAGCGACTGTGACTAGCGTGTAGCTAGGTCAGCAGTGGAGTGTCCCCTCTCTAGTTGTTTCCTCAGGCTTATATTGTCCTCCAAGCATCCCCCCAATGAGGAGTGCACCATGTGCTTTGACCTGACGCTAGTCCAAAAGACAAAAGACCTGAGCCTTAATCCGAGAGGCGTGTCTGACAGCTATTTACCAAGGGCAGGTGTGGCTGCTTAGGTAGACCTCACAGCACACTGACTACATCACACTGTGTCTTCTGCAACAGTGATCAACACATCAACTTTGGCCACTGGGGAGTACTGTGCCTAGGTGTCTGCTGCAACAGTGAAAAACACAGCAACATTGACCACTCTTGAAAGTCCTGTGCCTGGCTGTTTTCTGCAAGAGTGATCAACACAACAACATTGACCACTCTTGGGAGTGTTGTGCCTGGATGTCTGTTGCAACAGTGATCAACACAGAAACTTTGTCCATCTGGGGATTGCTGTTCCTGGCTTTCTGCTGTAACAGTGATGAACAGAGCAACATTGACTACTCAGGGGAGTGCTGTGCCTGCCTGTGTCTGCTGCAACAGTGATCAACATAACAACAATGACCACTCTGGTGAGTGCTGTGCTTGGCTGTCTGCTGCTACAGTTATCAACAAAGAAACATTGACCACTCTTGGAAGTGCTGTTTCTGGATGTCTGCTGCAACAGTGATCAACACAGGAACTTTGACCATTATAGGGAGTGCTGTGCATGGCTGTGTCTTCTGCAACGGTGATCAACACTGTAGCATTGACCACTAAGGGAAGTGCTGTGCCTGGATGTGTTTTTGCAACAGTGATCAACACAGCAACATTGCCCACTCTTGGGAATGCTGTGCTTGGTTGTCTATTGCAACAGTTATCAATACAGAAACATTTGCCTCTTTTTGGAGTTCTGTGCCTAGCTGTCTGCTGCAACTGTGATCATTACAGCAAATTTTACCATTCTGGGGAGTGCTGTGCCTTGCTGTGTCTGCTGCAGCAAGCATCAAAACAGCAACTTAGATCACTCTGTGGAGTGCTATGCCTGGCTGTGTCTGGTACAACAGTGATCAACATAGCAACATTGACCACTCTGGTGAGTGCTGTGCCTGGCTGTGTCTGCTGCACAGTTATAAACACAGCAACTTTAACCACTCAGGAGAGTGCTGTGCCTGGCTGTCTGCTGCAACAGTGAACAACACAGCAACTTTGACCACTCTGCGGAGTGCTGTACCTGCCTGTGTCTGCTGCAATAGTCATCAAGATAGCATCTTTGATCACTCTGGGGAGTGCTGTGCCTGGCTGTGTCTTCTGCAACAGAGATCAACACAGCAACGTTGACCACTCTGGGGAGTGCTGTGCCTGCCTGTTTCAGCTGCAACAGTGATCTACACAATAACATTGACCACTCTTGGGAGTGCTGTGCCTGGCTGTCTGCTGCTACAGTTATCAACAAAGTAACATTGACAACTCTTGGGAATGCTGTTCCTCGATGTCTGGTGCAACAGTGATCAACACAGCAACTTTGACCACTCTAGGGAGATCTGTGCCTGGCTGTGTCTGCTGCAACAGTCATCAAGATAGCATCTTTGATCATTCTGGGGAATGCTGTGCCTGGCTGTGTCTGCTACAACGAAGATCAACACAGCAACGTTGACCACTCTGGGGAGTGCTGTTCCTGGCTGTTTCTGCTGCAACAGTGATAAACACAGCAATTTTGATCACTCTACTGAGTGCTGTGCCATGCTGTGTCTGCTGGAACAGTGATCAACACAGAAACTTTGACCACACTTGGGAGTTCTTTGCATTGGTGTGTGTGCTTCAACAATGATAACACATCAACATTGACCACTCTTGGAAGTGCTGTGCCTGGCTGTGTCTGCTACAACGGGGATCAACATAGCAACATTAACCAGTCTTCAAATTCAAATTCAAATTCAAATTCTTTATTTCGTGTAATACAAGGTGGGGGGTACTTATAGTTATACATTAAAGTTGATATTACAAGATGGCCAATAATATGCCTAGGTATGCCTAGGCTTTTCAGGCAGTCTTATGATAGGTCTTACTCAATAGCTATACAATGGATATACAGATTGTAAGGTTAGGTTTACAAAATTTAGGTACTGGAATTTAAACATTGAGAATTTAACAATTAGTATAAAAAGTTAGCAATTAGTTTATATATTAATGATAAAGGATATATTGGCATAATATAGATTCTATATTGGAGTATCTTAGGCAAACTTATGACTAGCTTAAGTATTATGGAGCAATAGTTGTATTAGAATTTTGGTTAGAACCGTGCAAATTAAGGGGAATCACAGATATCAATAAGTGTATTTTGCTGTGGTTAGTAATGTGCAAATTAAGGAGAATCACAGATATCAATAAGTGTATTTTGCTGTGGATATGTGCAAGATAAAGTAGTTTTCGTATGGTTAACTACCGGTTGGGTGCGTAAGTGAGATAAGATGTTTTTTAACGGTGCTTTTGAAAATGGAGGTTGTGTCTGCAGTTCTAGAGTTTTCAGGCAGGGAGTTCCAGATTTTAGGCCCTTTTATGCGCATTGAATTTTTGTATAGATTTAGTCGGACACGGGGAATGTCAAAGAGATGTTTATGTCTGGTATTATGTCTATGGGTCCTGTCACAACTGTCAAGAAAGTGTTTTAGCTCAGGGTTAAAGTTGGAATTAATGGTTCTATAAATGTAGATAGCAGAGTAGTAAGTATGGATGTTCTGGACAGTGAGTAGGTTTAGGTCTTTGAAGAGTGGGGGGGTGTGCTGCCTAGCGTTGGATTGTGTGATAATTCTTACTGCGGCTTTTTGTTGGGTTATTATTGGCTTTAGGTGGGTAATTGCTGTTGATCCCCATGCACAAATGGCATATGTGAGGTAGGTATAGATGAGTGAGTAGTATAGTGTGAGTAGGGCTGATTGTGGTACATAATACCGTATCTTAGAGAGGATCCCCACAGTTTTGGACACTTTCTTTGTTATGTGTTGGATATGGGTGCTGAATTTCAGGCTGCTGTCAAGGTGAAGGCCCAGGAACTTGCCCTCGTTATGTCTAGCAATAGGTGTAGAGTTGATCTTAATGTTTAATTGTGGATCATCTGTTCTGTTGCCAAACATAATATAGAAGGTCTTATCAGTGTTGAGTGTAAGTTTATTGGCAGTCATCCATGTTGATATTTTTATTAATTCGTCGTTAACAATGGTATTAAGCGTGGCAAGGTTTGTGTGGGAGATGACATAAGTTGTATCGTCAGCAAAGAGTATTGGTTTCAAGTGTTGTGATACATTGGGAAGATCATTGATGTATAAGAGGAAGAGCAGGGGACCAAGGACACTTCCTGCGGTACGCCGGTGTCTAGTGGTAGTGTCGTGGAGGATGTGTCTTTAATAGTGACATACTGGTACCTATTAGTGAGGTAGGATTTGAGGTATGCTAGTGCATGACCTCTTATTCCATAGTGGTCAAGTTTGTGGAGTAGGATGCCGTGGTTTACTGTGTCAAAAGCTTTCCTTAAGTCAATAAAAAGTCCTAGTGGATATTCCTTATTTTCAAGTGCTGTGTAAAGCAGGTCTATCATTTTTACTATTGCATCGTTAGTGCTTTTATTTTTCCTGAAGCCAAATTGGCAGGGGTTGAGTATGCTTTGTGTAGTTATAAACGAGTATAATCTCTTGTGCACAAGTTTCTCGAATATTTTGGATAGCAATGGTAGATTTGATATAGGCCTATAGTTATTTACGTCTGTAGGGTCACCACCTTTGTGTATTGGTGTAACCCTTGCTGTTTTGAGTAGTGTTGGGAAGGTGCTAGATTCTAATGATTTGTTAAAAAGTAAAGAAATAGGATATGAAAGGACATGAGCAGCTCGTTTGTATATTAAGGGTGGAACTTGAGACAGATGTCCTGATTTATTTTTAAGTGACTTGATTATCATGGAGACTTCAGTGGGTTCTGTAGGTGCAAGATATAAGGAGGATGGGAAATTCCCATCTAGGTAATCACTTGCTCGGGCATTGGTATCTGGAATTTTACTGGCAAGATTTGATCCTATAGTTGAGAAGAAGTCATTTATCTTGTTTTCTGTATCAATAGGCTGTAGTGGTGTTTCGTTTGGTTTAGTTAGGACAATATCCCTATTTTTTTTTCAGTTTGTGGGTGCCCATAATCTGTGAGAGTGTTTTCCAGGTCTTTTTATATCTCCTCTTGTTTCAGTGAATCTGCTGGAGTAGTACAATTGTTTGGCTTTTTTATTAGTTTGGTGAGAACTGATGAATAGTGTTTAACAAACTCCTTATGTATGAATCCCCGTCTATATTGCTTCTCATATTGATGTTTCTTGTTAATGGATTTTAGTAAGTTGTTAGTTAGCCATGGGCAGCCTAACCGTTTATTCGTAATCTGTTTCATTTTTATAGGACAATGTTTGTTGTATAGTCTATGTAATTTATTAAGAAAGGTGTCTGTCCACTCATCGATACCCTTGGCATTTGGGAATTCTATAGCCCAGTCAACTGTGTCTAGCTCTGTTGTGAAGTTATTTATTGAAGCTTGGTCATGGAGTCGGAATGAAACTTTGGTGTATTCTAGGGGCGGTTTACTAATGTTTGTTAAGAGGAAGGTGGGGTAGTGGTCTGTGGTGCTGTCTGTTATTATCCCCGATTTAAGGGGGGCTAGGATATTGGTCCATATATGGTCGATTATGGTTGCACTCGTATCAGTAAGCCTAGTTGGTTTGGTTATTGTTGGTATGAGAAGTGTGTTGTTCATATTGTTGATGAAATTGGTTACTGGCTGGTCATCTGGTAGGCCAAGGTTGATGTTGAAGTCTCCAGCTAAGATAAGGTGGTGTTTGTTCAATTGGTTGTTTGTTATTTGCGTTTTTAATTGATCGCTAAAACTTGGGATGTTTGTATGAGGCATCCGGTAAATGGCCCCGATGGTTATGGGAGTCTTAAGGTTTTGTGCAGTAAATTTAGCAAAAATATATTCTCCATATTCATCATTATAGCAATTGGTGTCACAGCAGGATATTTCATTAGAGTAATAGATTGCAATACCTCCCCCCGCTTGATGTGGTCTGCAGTTGTGTATTGCTGTGTATCCTGGCAGCGAGTAGATATCTATTGTATCCTGCTTAAGCCAGGTTTCAGTAAGGACAATACATGTGAAGGTTGTTTTTAGGGAACCAAGGAGGGCAAGGAGGTCATCATAGTGTTTGCTTAAGGATCGGACATTGTAGTTAAGAACTGTTATACTTTTAGTAGTGTTTAGGACAGTGTGGGCTTGTGATGCTGTGTAGTAGAGGCAGTTATTTTCCAGTAAATTTTGAATAGGTGTTCGATTAAATAGGTTTAGATCAGGGTCGACGTGATCATTCATCATTTAGGTTAAATAGTGATTTTGTTATATCATGTATAGTGTGGTGAGTTATAGTACTGATATCTGTTGTAAGGGGATGTTTTGGTAAGTATATAACTAATGCACATTGGTCAAATAGAGTATAGTAACAAATAAACATAGTGGTCTTGGTATTGAGTATGTATTAAGCTAGTATGAAATAAAAAATTAGATATAAACTAATGAGATACAATTATCAAAAACAATGTAGCACCAATGAGTTTGGTATTGGTTAAGTATTAAGCTAGAATGAAATATAGTACAGTAAAATTAAAGAAAAATTTAGATATAAACTAATAAGATTAAATTACTAATAACAATGTAGCACCAATGAGTTTGGTATTGGTTATGTATTAAGCAAGAATGAAATAAAGTACAGTAAAAACTTACAAATTTAGTTAATCTATTAAGTTTAAGTTACAAAATTGAGTAGCACCAATGAGTTTGGTGTTGGTTATTTAATAAGCTAGAAGGTAATTAGATATAAACTAATAAGATAAAATTACTTATAACAATGTAGCACCAATGAGTTTGGTAATGGTTATGTATTAGGCTAGAATGAAATAAAGTACAGTAAAAATTACAAATATAGATAAACTACTAAGTTTAAATTACAAAATTGTGAAGTATCAATGAGTTTGGTGTTGGTTATTCAATAAGCTAGAATGTAATTAGGTGAACTAGATATTACCTATGATATTAATAGATAATAAGATAGTTGTAGCACAAGACCGATACTTGTAATTGCACTAGAGAATAGTTGCAATAGAAATAAAGGTATAATACAGGTTTATAAAAAAGTATAATAAAAAATAAACAGGGGCAAAGACTGGTATACAGTAGATATTAAAATAAGTAAAATTGGATTTTTTAGCACAGGTTATTAGAAAGTATAATTGGTAAGGATAGGGCAATGATGTTGCAGCTGTGTATGGAAGCTTGGATCTTTGGCAATGATAGTTTAATAAAAATAAAGGTATAAAACAAGATTGAGCAATGAAGTATAAAAAAATGGGGCAATAATAATTATAAAATAAAAATTGTGCAATAAAGCTTGAATAATAAGGGGATTTTGTAGTTATCAAATACAAATTAAGACTATGAGGTAGAATTAAGACTATGAGGTAGAATTAAGACTATGAGGTAGAATTAAGACTATGAGGTAGAATTAAGACTATGAGGTAGAATTAAGACTATGAGGTAGAATTAAGACTATGAGGTAGAATGGTAGTTGGATATAAGGTAAAAATTTAATGGTAAGAGGGTATTGGAATTTTGGGGAACAAAAAGTAAAAATTTAATGGTTAGAGAGTATTGGAATTTTGGGAACAAAATTTAAAGATGGTTCATAACACTAATCGTGGATAGTGGGTTTACTACATATTATTCTAATTCTGTTAACCCAGCCTCACTCAGGAATCTTTTAAGTTCATGTTCTGTTGCAATGAAATACCTCTTCCCAGTGGGCTGTTTCCTAACTGCGATTTTACCATCCCTCACAAAGCACTGATGAATTTTTTGGGCATTGCGTAATTTTCTTAAACGATAAAGGAGGTTTTGTCTTGTTTTGGTAAGGCACTCGTTCACATAGACATCAGATTTCATAGTTATGGATGTTTTTAGTAGGTTGTTTCTTTGCAAGCTGGTATTGAATTTTAAAGCACTGTTTTTACCTGCTTGGTAGCCCATCAGTTTGCAATCTTTTAGTTCATCACTACGTATGTTTATGCTAAGGTGGTCCTTGAAGAGTTGTAGGGCGGCCTCCATGCATGTCTCTTGGGTGACTGTGGGTGGGAGATGTTTGCTATTAACTATAACAGCGTCACTTAGCTGTTGTTGGTCGTTATGGTCTTGGAAGTTGTTGATGACATCAGTAAGTTGTAGATCCACTCGTGATCTTTCTTCTATGATGTTCTTGTTCAGCTGGGTGACTTGATCTTTCAGAGTGTTGATGGTGTCTACAGACTGGGTGTGGGTGTTGCTTAGTTGTTCTAGAGTGGTTAGTTTGTCTTCCAGAGTTGTGATCTTGACGAGGTACTGTGCGTTGGAGGTTTTAAGCTCCTGCATTTCCTGGGTAAGCTTGGTGATTGTTTGATTCTGGATCATAAGGAGTTTAGCTATCTCTGGGTCATTAATCTTCTTAACATCAAATCCATGGAAAGAGTTATCTTGGACTGTGGCGGCGGCCATTGTTGTTGTTGTCTGGCGGGTGTTGTGGTGGTGCAGGTGTTTGGGGGTTGAGGCCTGGCTGGTAGTACGAGAAGTTTTCCTTGCAGAAATGCTGCTCTCACCTGGGATGTTAGGAGTTCTTGGCTGTTTACTGGATCTTCTGTTGTTGCTATGACCCTTGGGAGTGCTGTGCCTGGCTGTCTGCTGCAACAGTGATAAATACACCAACTTTGATCACTGTGGGCTGTGGTGTGCCTGGCTCTGTCTGCTTCAACAGTGATCAACACAGTAGCATTGACCACTCTGGAGAGTGCTGTGCTTGGCTCTGTCTGCTGCAACAGTGATAAACAAAGCAATATTGACCACTCTGGGGAGTGCTGTGCCTGGCTGTGTCTGCTGCAACAGTGATCAACACAGCAACTTTGACCACACTGGGGAGTGCGGTGCCTCTCTGTGCCTGCTGCAACAGTAATCAGCAAAGCAACTTTGACCACTCTGGGGAGCGCTGTGCCTGGCTGTGTCTTCTGCAAGTGTGATCAACATAGCAACTTTGACCTCTCTGAGGAGTGCTGTTTCTATGTCTTCTGCAACAGTGATGAACAAAGCAACTTTGACCACTCTGGGGAGGGAATGTTGTGCCTGACTCTAACTGCTGCAACAGTGATAAACACAGCAATATTGACCACTTTGTGAAGTGCTGCACCTTTCTTTGTCTCCAGCAAAAGTTATCAACACATCAACTTTGACATCTTTTTGGAGTGCTGTGCCCTGCTGTGTCTATAACAACGTTTATTTGGCGTCGTTCTGCAGAGTGGGGTTGCAATGATATTTCTTCGGAGGCTTCTTACTTTATTTGTAGTAAAGGGTGAGTACACAGTGATCAACACAGCAACATTGACCATTATATTCAGTGCTGTGCATGGCTGTGTCTTCTGCAACAGTGATCAACACTGTAACATTGACCACTAAGGGGAGTTCTGTGCCTGAATGTGTTTTTGCAACAGTGATCAACAAAGCAACATTGCCCACTCTTGGGAATGCTGTGCCTGGTTGTCTATTGCAACAGTTATTAATACAGAAACATTTGCCTCTTTTTGCAGTTCTGTGCCTAGCTTTCTGCTGCAACTGTGATCAACACAGCAAATTTTACCATTCTGGGGAGTGCTGTGCCTGGCTGTGTCTGCTGCAGCAAGCATCAAAACAGCAACTTAGATCACTCTGGGGAGTGTTGTGCCTGGCTGTGTCTGGTACAACAGTGATCAACATAGCAACATTGACCACTCTGGTGAGTGCTGTGCCTGGCTGTGTCTGCTGCAACAGTTATAAACACAGCAACTTTAACCACTCAGGAGAGTGCTGTGTCTGGCTGTCTGCTGCAACAGTGAACAACACAGCAACTTTGACCACTCTGGGGAGTGCTTTGCATTGGTGTGTATGCTGCAATAGTGATCAACACAGTAACATTGACCACTCAGGGGAGTGCTATACCTAGCTGTCTGCTGCAACTGTGATCAACACAGCAAATTTGACCATTCTTGGGAGTGCTGTGCCTGGCTGTGTCTGCTGCAACAGGCATCAAGACAACAACTTTGATCACTCTGGGGGTTGCTGTGCCTTGCTTTGTCTGGTAAAACAGAGATCAACACAGCAACATTGTTCACTCTGGGGGAGTGCTGTGCCTGCCTGTGTCTGCTGCAACAGTTATCAAGACAACAACATTGACCACTCTAAGGAGTGCTGTTCCTGGCTCTGTCTGATGCATTATTGATTAGCACAGTAACATTAACCAGATGGGAAGTGTTGTTCCTGGCTGTGTCTTCTGCAACAGTGATCAACACGTCAACTTTGGCCACTTAGGAGTGCTGTGCCTAGCTGTCTGCTGCAACAGTGAAAAACACAGCAACATTGTGTTAAGTCTAACTTCTTGGCTGCTTACTTTGGGCAGTAGAATGGTAGCGTAGGTGCAGAGATACGGCCGATGACTAGACTCAGTTTATTAATGGCAAGGTGTAGGAATACACGGGGACAGAGTGCGAGGGGACCGGGAGCCAGTTCGTAGGGGGAGATGCTGCTTCAATGAGGTAGGCCGTGTAAGTGAGAGAGAAGCATGGCTGACCAGCCCGACCTTGATAGGCCTATAGAGGGCAGCACCATAGTGCCGCGCAGTTTGAAACAGCCTCTGGGTAGGCTGTTTACATCCGCTCGGCCACCTACCGCGTGTCGTCTCGACACGACAATACTGGCGGGCACGAAGGTGTAAACAAGCAAGCAAGGTTACCCAGGGGAAACTGGCTTCCGGTCACCTGACATTTACAATAGGAAATTGCCGGTGCAGGCCGAAAAAAAAACTCTCCCCCTACGTGAGTCGGAGAAGAGAAAATCGGCCTGCCCGCACAGCTGGACAGAGGACAGAACAAGCCAATGCTGGCACAGGAACTAGAGTCTTCTATATACAGGTTGTCCACAGGGCCAGACGTCAACTTGACTGCACATCCATGAGCGCTGTAGCATCCTCACATCTGCAAACAATGACTGACAGTAGCATTTCCTAAGGTGTGACATTTAACTCAAAAAGGCGATATTGCCCTTGCCTTTATACAGGCTTTACAAGACACACTGGATGCACATACTCACAATAACATTATTTCCATGGAATTCATTATACTACGGGTACCCTCTAAGAATAAATTTTACGTATTTACATGGTGTTGTCCACCCTGACTCCATTATTTACTAACTATACAATGTGTGCGCATTAATCCCCATTTCTGCAAGCAAACAATTAGCGTAGCTAGCGTAGGAGTCGGACAAGTCAGTAGTTATGTCAATGTCACAGAAATGTACTGCTGTCCGGGGTCTCAGGCCATAAGTATGGAGCCTTACAGGACTGTCATCTGTCGTAGGGATAGCGGGTGAAGAACTAGACGGGTTGTCACTAGTTTGAGTCTGATTGTGGTTTTGCAATGTCCGCGATTCCAGCTCTGCTTCAGCTTGCACATGATCAATATACTTCATGTGGTCAAGGTGAGCTTCTCTGATAGTTCCGGTAGCTATCTCCCTCACCTCGAACTTATTGCCGCGGAGCTGTCGTAGGACACGGTAAGGTCCGACAAACTTGGGGACAAGTTTATGCATACCAGGGGTCTGCGTCGGGTTGAGCAACATAACTTTGCAACCTGGTTCCACCTTACTTTCCTTAGCGTGGGCGTTGCGATCAGACGTGAACCTATCCGTGGCTTTTATTAGGTTCTCACGTACTCGCTGGAAAACAAGCTGTGTGGTCCGCATCTTAACTATACCGGTGTTATTGGCGTCATAGTTTGGGCTAGGCGGAGCAAACAGGATTTCGTACGGTAAACGCTTATCATAGCCGTACAAGGCAAAATGGGGTGTCTCGCCAATCGAGCTGTTGAGGGAAGAGTTCAATGTACACTGAACATCTGGAATAGCGTCATCCCATGTAGTACAACTCGGATTAACAGTTACTCTGAGCACCTCTAGAACTTTGCGGTTTGTACGTTCAGCAAGACCATTACTCGCCGGGTGACGTGGAGCTACTGGTGCTTGGTGAATGTCAAACCTGGAACAAAGGTCCTTCATTGTGGCATTTATGAACTCCGACCCATTGTCTGACAGGAGAACACGTGGGCAGGTATGACGGAGAACGATACGCTCACGGAAAGCATTTGCGACTGTCTCGGCCGTTTTGTCAGGGATGGGTACTAACTCGCAGTACCGCGTCAAGTTATCTACCATTACAAGCAGGTGTTTATTACCCTTCTCCGAGGTCGAGAAATTCGTCAACAGGTCGACAGAAGTTCTCTCCCAGGGCTCCTTTGTAATGGGATACTTCAGAATGGGATTGGGACCCGTGACAGTACCCTTGTGTTGTAAGCAAACGACACACTGGTGTACATACTTGGCAATTTCCGCTGCCATCTTAGGCCAGAAATATTTCATTCTAGCCTGTTTGATGCTGCGGTCCTTCCCGGGGTGCGCTGCGCCTGGGACATCGTGGATCAACTTGAGAGTCGTGGGCACCAGGGACTCCGGTATCACCAGTTGGTGTACGGTTCTGCCGGGGTCCACTAGTCGAGCTACACGACACAGTACTCCTTGATTGACCACTAAGTCTGTCAGCGGAACGGGCGACTTGACTCGCGGGCCAACGTCCTCCTTGGTTAGGAATCGAAGGACTGGTGACCACACCGGGTCCTGCCGTTGGGCTCTCTCTAGGTCCTCGACGGAGAACGAGTTGTCTGCACTGACAAAGGCTATATGCCTCGACAAGGCGTCAGCCACGACATTTGCTTACCCGGTACATAGCAGATTTCGGGATTGTAGTCGTTAAAGGTGAGAGACCACCGAGCATGTTTCCCAGAGAGATTCTTGTTTGCAAAAAGGGATAATAACGGCAGATGATCCGTGTAAATCTTGATAGGATACTGGTAAATAATGTCTCTGAAGTGGTTCAAAGCCCAGACGATGGCTAAGGCTTCTAGCTCTGTCACAGAGTAATTGACTTCAGCTTTGGTAAGAACACGGCTAGCATAAGCTATTGGCTGTTGCTTACCATTACATTCCTGCGACAAGACTGCACCGATGCCAACTTTGCTGGCATCTGTCGTCAAGGTGAACGCTTTGGTGAAATCAGGGAACCTAAGGACTGGGGCTGATGTTAACCTATTTTTAAGTGTGACGAAAGCTCTTTCTTGGTCACACGTCCACTCAAAGGAACATCTTTCTTAAGGAGCTGCGTCAAGGGTGCAGCTAAGGTGGAGAAACCGGCTATGAAAGTGCGGTAGAATCCGGCTAGGCCTACGAAGGAGCGGACAGTATCCGCCGTCGTAGGTCTAGGGAACTTTCGCACAGCCGAGATTTTAGACTCGTCTGTCTTGATGCCGCTCTGAGTCACTACGTGGCCCAGAAACTTTATTTCCTGCTTAAGGAACTGGCATTTAGAAAGCTTCACCTTAAGATTAGCCTTGGCTAGTTTTTCCAGTACCCGCTCAAGCTTTACGAGATGAGTAGGAACATCTTGGGACATCACAATGAGATCGTCTAGGTAGACCATGAGCGTGCCACCTAGGAGAGTACGGAAAATCGTTGTCATTAGACGACTGAACGTGATTGGGCTTCCACGCAAGCTGAAGGGCATTCTCTTGAACTGATAATGACCAGTAGGCGTAGAGAACGCTGTTAGTTCTTTGCTTTGGTCATCAAGAGGGATCTGCCAAAACCCTTGAAGAAGATCAAGAGTCGAAAAGACCTTGTTATCGCCAATGTTCTGTAACAGGTCATTCAGAACTGGCAATGGAAATCGGTCTGGGATGGTACAGGCATTCAGCTTCCTGTAATCTATAACAGGACGCCATGTTCCATCTTTCTTGGGAACTAGGATTAGAGGGGCATTCCACGGGGAAATGGACTCCTCGATAACTCCATCGCGGAGCATCTTTGCAATGAGTTCGTCAGCAAACACTCTTTGCGCATGCGGCAAACGATACGCAGGCACGTAAATGGGTTTAGTACCTTTATCAAGCGGAATATGGTGAGACATAAGCGGGGTCAGACCCATGGACTCGCCATCTAACGCGACGGCAGTGCGTGCGCGATTGAGAACCTGGAGAAGTTGTGGAACTTCTTCAGGGTAGTCTGTCATAGCTAGATCATCTTCCTGCACTGGCCGGGTGACGGAAGAATTAGTAGCGGACTCACCTGGGAGGACTGCACTTACAAGAACGTCAGCTGGGATTTCTCCCTCCACTCTCACCGGGAGAGGGAACCTGACGAGGTCGACAAGTGAAGTATCCTTCCTCAGGGGGAATTCTCGACTATGCAAGTTACCGACAAGGACTTGCAACTTGCCACGACGCACAGTGTGCAAGGACGGCTCAAGGGAGAGGCCCTTGACTCTGCATGTGTCGTTGTCGACTAGCACATGATCTCCTTCGAAAGCTCTTGTCACATACACCATAACAGGAGTGAGCGAATTAGCCGACAAAGTGACGTCATACTTTGTACAGGCAGTAACTCTGCTCGCTGATGCCATGACACGAGTCAGACAGTCGCCTGCCGACAGGGAGACTGCGGCTTGACAATGGTCATCCTCTACAACAGCCCGAGAGTTAGAGTGATGGTCAGAATGGGCGTCCCCAGACTGGGTTTCACTGATAACTGCGCGCTGATGGTCAGGAGGTGACGAGATACGAGCTCTCTTATGAGGTTGGTCAGGACAAGAGGCCGACCTCACGGAGGGTGCGCGACGGAAACCGCGGGTTTCCAATGATTCCAAGCACTGGATGTACTCAGAGACGGAGTGGCAGGTAGTGGAACCCAAGCGTACACCCCAGAAGGGCGCGTCCACTCCATCAAAATCCACTTTCCACTTAGCTGGATCTAAACGGATCTTAAGGTCTGCCATGGTCTTGAAACCGATGAGCAAATCGCCTGGGAAGACGATGTCATCAACAACTAAGAACTTTGCTGACCACTTATGATCATGGATCGCAAATTCTAAGGTTGTACAACCACGGACCGTGAGAGGGCTACCTGAAACACCTCGCAATGTCTGAATAGCAGACGGCTCGGTCAGCATGGCTGCATGGAGACCAATGTCACGGAAGAGGGTGGAACAGACAATGTTAACCACCGAACCTGTATCAAGGAAAAGCTGAATAGGCTTCCGATGAAGTGTGGACTCTACGAGAGGTCCACACGGGCTGTCATACCGAACATGAAGGCATGACGGGCCGACTAGGTCGTCGGAGTCCCGGCTGCTAGAGGCTCGACGCTTGGTGGAGCGACTCGACGTCCTGGAAGGTACGGTTCGAGTCGCGACACCAGCGTCGAGGCACTCTGTTTCCGTGCTGTCGGCATGCGAGTCGCTGCCCAGGGCGGCGAACGCATTTCGGACAGGGACGGAATACAGCGACTCCGATAGGGTGACTATCTCTTTGCGGGATTTTTCTGGCGCGTCTCTTCCCCCGAACTACTAGAGGGGCTCCGGCTAGCTCGAGCTCCGGGCGAGGAGCGCTTGCCGTGGTGCGACGACAAGATGCTACGCAACTTGAGGCACTCACTGGAGGTATGACTGGATGTATGGTGGTAAACACAATCGCCCTCCCGGTGCTGCGCACGGGGACGGTGATTATCACGGCGTGGGGGCTGAGGTTTATAACACTCAGAACGGTAATGACCTCTTTTACCGCAGTTAAAACAGGTAACCACACGCTTCGTGGGTGGTGCTGACGGCGGTGTGCGCTTATGACGCTTGGACTTAGATGGAGGAGACGCTGGCAAAGTCGTCTTGCTAGCCCTCCGGTCATAACCTGACCTGCCGTTTTGATTCGGCTTGGTCTGAGGTTTGCTGTTCGTCCTAGCCTTGGCTGCTGATTGCTGGACGGCTGCAGCAAAAGTGACAGGGGGTTGCACAGGCGGCGACACAAGAGTTGGCAATTGAGGGACTTGCAAGGGAGTACCAGCAGGGCGACAAGCCTTGTCTTTCTCGCCCAGCGGTTTAATTTTATCGATAGCATTAAAGGCGCCCAGGATGTGTTCCTTGGGGCCAAGCCCTAATTCGTCAATCCTATCATGGAGATGGAGTGGGGCATCTCTCCGCATGACGCCTCCGACGATCATGGGAATGATGTCTTCGAGTTTTATACTACCATCACTAGTGACCCACTTGCTATCCTTCATAATGTCAATAAAATCTAACGATGCTCGCTGGAAACGACAGACGCAAGCGAGGGGGCTTTCATCCGGGGATTGGCACTCATTCATGACGCTCGTGATAATGTCAAGGTAATGACTCTGATGCCTGCGCCGGAAGTAATTACGGAATGCTTCCTTGAGCTTGGGCCATGACTGCAAATCACGCACTTCCACCAAGTCTAAGAAGGAAGTGATAACACTTAGGGATGTGTTCACAGCCACCGCGGCAGTGTTTACATAGTGCGCGTCAGTGGGGTTATCGGTTCGTCCCTTAACTGTTGTCTCGACCGATTTGAACCAAGTCTCCAACATACTGGCGCGACCATCGAACAAAAGGGACGGGCGGGGATGACATTCGTGGCCAGTCGAGGCGGCGACATGGGCTACCGCCTGGCCAATTGTTATGGAGGCGCCACCCTCCCCCAGATGGGACCTAACAGGAGAGGCATCAGTGCCATCTGCGGCAGAAGCTTGGGCATCGCGACGGCTACTGCGTGTCTGAGTCATAGCGTCAGTTATAAGCACAAAATAAGTCACGGAGAAAGGGAAAGGGATCAAAGCAAGAATTGATACGCAAACGGCTAGAACTCAACACAGAGTCAGAGAGGACACAACACGGTGTTACTGAAGAACTGCTTATTTGTTAACAAATGCGTGAATTACGTCAAAAAAAAAAGAATGGTACACTCTGAAACTCAAGGTAAATTTTGGACACAAGTGAATTAATTGCTGTGGTGTACACAGAACAAAAGCAGAGATAACTGGCAAGAAAATTGCATGAAAATGACTGAACTGTAACAAGTAGCAGAATTAACAAAAGTTTGCAAATAAAAATGAAAACTGGGTATTACATACAATGTACTACAGTGCAGGCTTGCTCAACACACAGCAAAATGTTGCAGGTGCTGGCAGTTGCAATTAGGTATGGCAAAGAAAAATATGAATTCACTTGCAGCAAGGTAAGGTGGCAAAACAATTAATAAAATCAGTCTTCAATGGAATAAAAACAGTCACAAAAATTTACTGTATCAAGAAGTACTGAATTTCACATAAAAAGGCAATGAGTAAAAGGGCAAAATGATGAAAATTAATAATAATAGGGGCAAAAAGTTACAGGTGGCAAAATGAGTATACACTGACATAAGAAAAAAAAAAAATTGCTAAGTAAATTCTGGTGCAAAAGTATGGAATTTCACAGGTAATTAATTATTGCAATAATGGCAAATAAGCAGGATCCTGAAAATCCAATAACAGGGACTGATAAATCACTCAATGACAAGGCATAAACATTAACAGAATGCAAAACACAGGTGAATGTGCCTAAACAAAAATATGGCAAAGAAATAATATGGAGAAAAAAAAATTAAATTGAGACACTGGAGAAAATGTAGGTGTCTAGTCACAAGTTGTTGAATTCAAGCAGAATAAAATTGACACTGGCAAGTATTAAAATAACACTTTGAACACACTAACACATCAGAACTGTGCAAGGTTGTCAACAATTTGTGGCTAGCTTGCAGATGCAACAATCAAAATAATAGCAGACAGATGTAACTTGCAATTAAAAAGAATATACATACATATATATATATATATGGGTAGCACAATGAACAACTTTGAGCAGGAACAACTTAATAATTAGGTGAGAGGCTATGTGCAGAAATAATGCACTAGGATTTAAAATGCAAAAAAAAAAAATTGAGCTTGCAAAGTGCAACAATGTTGCTAAAAAAAATTCACTGAAAGTATGGGCTTCAGTGATACTGTACTTGGTGCAGGGCAATTAAATAATGTCACAAATTCTTAGGAAATGCCAGACAAGTCACTGTTTACTTAACTTTGATTGTAGATGGGGGGTTAGAAGCAAGTAGGCAGATACTGAAACTCCTGGTGTACTGGTGGCTGGATGCGGCGGTACACACACTATAAACACTTGTAGGCTTCTATGGGGTCTCCAGTGGCGTAGGAAAGATTGTGCAAGGCTTGGGAAGAATGGGAAAGGACGTAGAACTCTGCGGAAATGAGGGGTTTTACTAAAAAAAACACAGAAACTCGCCAGCTGAGAGAGCGGCGTAATGTTTACACAGGGAACGCGTCTGAGAGCGTTGCTGACCGTGGCTTAGGAAGCGCAGACGGACACGGGAAAATTTCAACAGAAAAGGACTTTTTCAGAATGCCAGAAGTACTGCAAGAGACTGCAACAATTACTAAGATGTTACTTTACAGTTTTCAATGAGGGGGGAGTTTAAGATACTGGTGCTAATACAAAAAAAAAAATTAAATCACTGCCGAAGCTGGAGGAAGGGTGAAGATTGAAGGACGCAGGAACGAGGTCCTGGGAACACTGGGCTTGGCTTGGGACAATCACGATGGGTTCCCACGTGGTCAAGCCAGGGCTGGCTTCTTTAAGAACTCGGAGAAAACAACACACAGGCGACGAGCTGGGTAGAGGGAGCGTAGAAACGTAGCAAGGAGTGGAGAGTAGGTGGTTGGTGGTGTGAGGTAGGCAGGCAGGGCACCCTGAGGTAGACACTCGTGGACACAACACCAACACCCGAAACGATCTCACCTCGCGTCTCTTGTAGCTGTGGGAAGGGCGTAGAGATGCTGCTGGATGCAGAAGGGTGTAGGAGAATGCTGGAGAGTTGTAGAGTAGGAGATGAACACACACGTGACTGCTTCAGGCTGGAGAGCTGGAGATGACGCCCTATGTCCCGATTTTGTGGAATAATCGTGAACGATGTGCTGACTCAGGCACCCACGAGACGCTAGAAGCTACGGATGATGCGAGAAGCCGGCAGATGACCTGGATATGACTGGCTTGGTCGGATGATCGACTGGGCGGTGGGTCCCCTACACTACACTCTGCCGTGAACCACTGCTGTCACCACTGTTAAGTCTAACTTCTTGGCTGCTTACTTTGGGCAGTAGAATGGTAGCGTAGGTGCAGAGATACGGCCGATGACTAGACTCAGTTTATTAATGGCAAGGTGTAGGAATACACGGGGACAGAGTGCGAGGGGACCGGGAGCCAGTTCGTAGGGGGAGATGCTGCTTCAATGAGGTAGGCCGTGTAAGTGAGAGAGAAGCATGGCTGACCAGCCCGACCTTGATAGGCCTATAGAGGGCAGCACCATAGTGCCGCGCAGTTTGAAACAGCCTCTGGGTAGGCTGTTTACAATTGACCACTCTTGGAAGTCCTGTGCCTGGCTGTTTTCTGCAACAGTGATCAACACAACAACATTGACCACTCTTGGGAGTGCTGTGCATGGCTGTCTGTTGCAACAGTGATCAACAGAAATTTTGACCACTATGTGGATTACTGTTTCTGGCTGTCCGCTGCAACAATGATGAACAGAGCAACATTGACCACTCAGGGGAGTGCTGTGCCTGCCTGTGTCTGCTGCAACAGTGATCAACATAACAATAATGACCACTCTTTTGAGTGCTGTACCTGGCTGTCTGCTGCTACAGTTATCAACAAAGAAACATGGACCACTCTTTTAAGTGCTGTGCCTGGATGTCTGCTGCAACAGTGATCAACACAGGAACTTTGACCACTCTGGGGAGTGCTGTGCCTGCCTGTGTCAGCTGCAACAATCATCAAGATAGCATCTTTGATCACTCTGGGGAGTGCTGTGCCTGGCTGTGTCTTCTGCAACAGAGATCAACACAGCAACGTTGACCACTCTGGGGAGTGCTGTTCCTGCCTGTGTCAGTTGCAACAGTGATCTACACAGCAACATTGACCACTCTTGGGAGTGCTGTGCCTGGCTGTCTGCTGCTACAGTTATAAACAAAGTATCATTGACAACTCTTGGGAGTGCTGTGCTTGATGTCTGCTGCAACAGTGATCAACACAGCAACTTTGACCACTCTGGGGAGTGCTGTACATGGCTGTGTCTGCTGCAACAGTCATCAAGATAGCATCTTTGATCACTCTGGGGAATGCTGTGCCTTGCTGTGTCTGCTACGACGAAGATCAACACAGCAACGTTGACCACTCTGGGGAGTGCTGTGCCTGGCTGTGTCTGCTGCAACAGTGATCAACACAGAAACTTTGATCACACTTGGGAGTGCTTTGCATAGGTGTGTGTGCTTCAACAATGATAAACACATCAACATTGACCACTCTTGGAAGTGCTGTGCCTGGCTGTGTCTGCTACAACGTGGATCAACATAGCAACATTAACGACTCTAGGGAGTGCTGTGCCTGGCTGTCTGCTGCAACAGTGATAAATACACCAACTTTGATCACTGTGGGCTGTGGTGTGCCTGGCTCTGTCTGCTTCAACAGAGATCAACACAGTAACATTGACCGCTCTGGGGAGTGCTGTGCCTGGCTGTGTCTGCTGCAACAGTGATCAACACATCAACTTTGACCACACTGGGGAGTGCTGTGGCTCTCTGTGCCTGCTGCAACAGTAATCATCAATGCAACTTTGACCACTCTAGAAAGCGCTGTGCCTGGCTGTGTGTTCTGCAAGTGTGATCAACACAGCAACTTTGACCTCTCTGAGGAGTGCTGATTCTATGTATGTCTTCTGCAACAGTGATGAACAAAACAACTTTGACCACTCTGCGGAGGGAATGTTGTGCCTGACTGTGACTGCTGCAACAGTGATAAACACAGCAAAATTGACCACTTTGTGAAGTGCTGCACCTGGCTTTGTCTGCAACAAAAGTTATCAACACAGCAACTTTGACATCTTTGTGGAGTGCTGTGCCCTGCTGTGTCTATAACGACGTTTATTTGGCGTCGTTCTGCAGAGTGGGGTTGCAATGATATTTCTTTGGAGGCCTCTTACTTTATTTGTAGTAAAGGGTGAGTACACAGTGATCAACACAGCAACCTTGACAACTCTGGGGAGTGTTGTGCCTGGATGTGTGCTGCAACAGTGATCAACACAGCAACTTTGACCGCTCTTGGGAATGCTGTGCCTGGCTGTGTATGCTGCAACATTGATCAACACAGCAACATTGACCACTCTGGGGAGGGAATGTTGTGCCTGACTGTGACTGCAGCAACAGTTATCTACACAGCAACTTTGACCACTTTGGAGAGTGCTGTGCCCTGCTGTGTCTAAAACGACGTTTATTTACCCTTCTGGAAGGTGGGGTTGCCAAAAGATAAGGCTTCGGGGCTTCTTTATTTGTAGTAAGGGTGAGTTTTTATGATTAAAAAAGATCAACACAGCAACATTGACAACTCCGGGGGTCACCTGGATGTGCCGCTATGATCAACACAGCAACTTTGGGCCCTCAGGGGGGTCTGTGCCTGGCTGTTTCGGGAACATTGATCCAACACAGCTATTTTCATCAGTCTGGAGGATGCTGTGTTTAGCTGAGTCTGGGTGCAACATGTAAACACAACTAATTTGACCACACTGGGGAGTGCTGTGCCTCGCTGTGTTCTGCAACAGGCATCAAGACATGAACCGTCACTCTAAGGGGTGCTTGGCTTTCTGTGTCTGGTTAAACAGAGATCAACACAGCCTTGTTCACCCCTGGGGGAGTCGTCGCCGTTTCCCGCTGCAACAGGATCAATTTTGGACCCCGTCCTGTGGGGTGCTATGCCTGGCTGTGTCTTTTCTGCACCCGTGATCCCCACAGCACCATTGACCATTCTGGGAGGTGGCCCAGGTTTGCTGAACAGTGATCAACACAGCAATATTGACCACTCTTAGGGTGCCTGACTGTCTGCCAACAGGATAAACACAACTACTTTGACCAATTTGGGGGTGCCGTACCTGGCCCCTCTTCTGGAACAGTGATTAAAACAGCAACATTGACCACTCTGGGGAGTACTGTGCCTTTGTCTTTAAAAAGGGATCAATACAGCAACTTTGACCACACTTGGGAGCGCTGTCCCACGTCTTTTGCAAAGTGATCAATCAACAACTTTGACCCACTGGGAAAGTCCTGGTTGTCTCCTGCAACGGGGATCAACACAGTAACTTGACCCTCTTGGGAGTTTGGGTCTTTTGTCTGTTGCAAGAAGGATCCCCACAGCAACATTGACCACTTGGGGGGTGCTGTGCCTTCTCTTCTGGAACAGTGATTAAAAAGCAACATTGACCACCTGGGAGCACTTTGCCTGGCTGTGTCTGCTGCAATAGGGATCAATACAGCAACTTTGACCACACTGGGGGCGCTGTGCCTGGCTGTGTCTTGTGAACATTAATGAACAAGGACCACTCTGGGGAGGAATGTTTTGCCTGACTGTGACTGCTGCAACAGTGATAAACACAGCAACATTGACCCTTCGAAGGTGCACCTGGTTTGTCTGCTGAAACAGTTATCAACACAGCAACTTTGACCACTGTGGGAGGTGGCCCTTTTTCATCTATAACTACGTTTATTTGGCGTCATTCTGCAGGCGGTTGTAATTTATAAGGCCTTGGGGGTTTTAATTTTAAAAAGTAGGGACACAGTATCAACACAGCAACATTGACAACTCTGGGGGGTGTTGTGCCTGACTGTTCTGCTGCAACATTGATTAACACTGTAAAAATTGACCACAATGGGGAGGGCAAATTTTTCTGCAACAGTGATCAACACAGCAACTTTGACCACTTTTGAGAGGCCCGGTCTTCTCTGCTGGGGAACATTGATTATCACAGAAATTTCCATTTTGGGGGTGCTGTCCTGGTTTTCTTTTGCTGAAAATAATCAACACAGCAACATTGACCACCTTGGAAGTGCCTACTTTGTCTGGTGCAACAGTGATCAACTCAAACTTTGACCACGGGAGTGTTGTTCCTGGCGTTCGCTGCAACTGTGATTAACACAGCAAATTTGATCACTCTGGTTAGTGCTGTGTCTTGGTGTCTGCTGCAACAGGTAACACAGCAATATTGACCTCTTGGGAGTGCTATGCCCTGTCTGCTGCAAAAGTGATCGACATAGATACTTCGACAACTCTGGGGGTTGGTGAATGGACGTGGGCAACAGGATCAAACGAACTTTGACCAGTCTGGGGAGTGCTGTACCTTTGTGTCTGCTGCAATTATCGAAACAACTTTCATACCTGGAGGGGTCTGGCTGGCAGTCTGCTGCAAGAGTGATCAACACAGCAATATTGACTTTTTGGGGTTGGCCCTCGCTGTCCCCCTGCAAAAATTGACACATTCTTACCCCCTCTGGGAGTGCTGTTTTGGTTGTGTCTGCTTAACAGTGATCAACAAGCAACATTGAAAAAATCTGGGAAGGGTGCCTGGACGTGGCTGCAACAATAACACAGCAACTTTGACCACTGGGGAGGCTGACCTGGCTGTTCTCCTAAAAAATTTTATCAACACAGCAACTTTGATCACTCAGGAGGGGGCTTGCCTGGTTGGGGGCTGCTGCAACAGTGATCAATAAAAAAACTTGACCACAATGGGGGGGGCGTGCCCGGTGTCTTTCAAAAAATTTTTAATACAGCAACTCTGGGGCCCCACTGGGGAGTGGTTTTGTCCCCCTTTCAACAGTGATCCCCAAACAGTAACATTGACCACTCTTGGGGGTGCTTTGCTGGCTGTCTGCCGCAACAGTCGTCAACACAGCCCCTTTACCACCTGGGGGGGGCTGTGCCTGGTTGCTGCTGCAAATGATCAACCGGGGAAATTTTGGGGCGAAATGGGGGGGTACTGTGTCCCCTGTCTGCTGAACAAGGGGCAACACAGCAATATTGACCTTTTTTTGGGAAATGCTGGTGCCTGGCTGTTCTGCCAAAAAGATCGATCATCTACTTTGGGGCCCCTCAGGGTGCTGGGCCTGCCCCCGGGCTGCTGCAAAAATTAATCAACGAAGCAACATCACCCGGAGAGGTGTGTCTGGCTGTGTTGCTGCAACAGTGATCCCGTAATTTTTTTCACTCTGGGAGTGCTGTGTCCCCGGGGGTCTGCTAACAGTGATCCCCAAACAGCAATATTTTCCTCCCCTTTGGGGGGGCTGTTTTTCCCCCGTCTGCTGCAAAAAAGATCCGAAAAGCTACTTTGAACACTCGGGGAGTCGTTTGGTTGTGTCTGCTTCAATAGTGATCAACACAGCAACATTGACAACTCTGGGGCGTTGTTTGCCTGGACGTGTGCTGCAACAGGATCAACACAAAAAAATTTGACCACTCTGGGGGCCCCTACCTGGCTGTGTCTGCTGAAACATTGATCAACAAACAACTTTCATCACTCCCCGGGAAATGCTGTGTCTGGGTTTTTTTTGCTGCAACAGTGATCAATGGGGGCTTTGACCATACTGGGGGGGGCTGTCCTGGCTGTGTTTTTTCCCCAAATTTTTCAATACAGCAACTTTGACCACCCGGGGGGGCTGTGCCTGGCCGTGTCTGCTGGGCCTGATTTCCAAACACAACCCCTTTGATTCCCCGGGGGTTGTCCCGCACAGTGATCAACACAGAATTTTGATCACTCTTGAGAGTGCTGGTGTCTGGGGGCCGTTTAAACAAAAAAGGGAAAATTGGGCCCCCTTTTTTGGGACAGCACTCCCAAGGTGGTCAATATTTTGTTATTTGGCTGTCTGTTTTAAAGTGATAGAAAAACTACTTTGACCACTTTGTTGAGTGCTGTGCCTGGTGTGTCTGTTTCCCCAGTGATCCCGAACATTGACAACTTTGGGGGGAAGCTGTGCCTGGATGTGTGCTGCAAAAATGATCAACACAGCAACCCCCTTTTTTAAATTATGTGCCTTGTGTTCCAAAAAATTTTTACCCCCCCAAAAAACTTTCATCACTCGGGAATCCCTTGTCTGGCTGAGTCTTTTTTCCTTGATAAACACAGCAAATTTGACCACTCTAGGGACTGCTGGTTTTGGTGTCTGCTGCAACAGTGATGAACTGCAATTTGGGGCCACCTGTGGAGGCTGTGCCTGGCTGTCTGCTAAAAAGGGGGGTCCCCAAAATATTGACCACTTTTTTGGGGTGCTTTTTTCCTTCTGTCTGCGGGGAAAAATGATAAAACCCTCTTTTTTACCACTCAGGGGGGTGTTTTTGGTGTCTCCCGAAAGGGGATCAACACAGAAATTGTCCCCCTGGGGGGTGCTGTGCCTGACTGTTTTCTGAAACAGTGATTAACCCCAGCAACTTTCATCCTCGGGAGGGCTTTGTCCCCTGAGTCTGCTGCAACAGTGATCCCGAATTTTTATCACTCAGGGAGGCTGTGCCTGATTTTCCTTTTTAAATGATCCCTGCAACTTTTTTTACTCTGGAAATGTTTTGTTTGTTTTACGCACAGTGATCAACACAGCAATTTGACCACTTTTTGGGGGTGGGGGCCTTCTGTCTGCTGCAACAGTGATCAACACATCTACTTTGACCACTGGGGTGCTGTGTTTTTGTCTGCTGCACAGTGATCAAAAAGGGAATATTGCCCCTATGGGGGTGCGGGCCTTTTTGTGTCTGCTGAACAGTGATTAACGAGCAATTTTTCCTCGGGAAAATTTTTTTGGCTGAGTCTGCTGCAACAGGGGGCCCCAAAAAACAATTTTAATCACTCGGGGAATGCTGTGCCGGGGCTGTGTCTGTTTTCAACAGTGATTAATGAGCAACTTTCATCACTCTAGAGTCCCGGGCTGGTTTTTCTTCTGAAACAGTGATCAACCCCTTCTTTGATCACTCAGGGGGTGCGCCATCTGTGGCTGCTGAAACAGTGATTAACAGCAACATTCATCACTCTGGAGAGGCGTTGGGGGTGAATCTGCTGAAAAAAGTGATCAACACAGAAAATTTTTTTCCACTTTGGGAGTCCCGCCCCCTGTGTCTGCTGAAACAGTGATCTTTGGTTTACAACCGGGGGGAAAAGGCCCCTTTGTATTGCAGTCAGGGGATCAA
The DNA here is from genome assembly GCA_009830355.1 of Cherax destructor. Classification (NCBI taxonomy): domain Eukaryota; kingdom Metazoa; phylum Arthropoda; class Malacostraca; order Decapoda; family Parastacidae; genus Cherax; species Cherax destructor. Next base: position 40,151 of record WNWK01017598.1, read on the forward strand.
TTTTTTAAATTTGACCACACTGGGAAAGCTGTGCCCCTGTCCTTCTGCCCGTAATCAGAAAGAAACCCCCGACCCCTAGGTAGTGCTGTCCCCTCTTTGTTTTCCCGCAACTGTACCCCAAACAGCAACTTTGACCCTCTGTGGAGTGCTGTTTCATCTGGGGCCTTTTCCCCAAAGTGATGAACAAAAAACTTTTTTTCCCCCTGGGGAGGGAATTTGTGCCTGACGATTTTTCAACAGTGATAAAAAAAAGCAACATTGCCACTCTGTGAAAAGTTGCACCTGGCCTTTGCCCAACAGTTATCAACACAACAAGTTTTAACCACCGTTGGGGTGCTGTGTCTGGCTGTGTGTTAACGACATTTTTTTTTGGGGTCATTCTGCAGAGCGGGGGGTTCAAAAAATAAGGGTTTTGGAAGGGGCCACTTTTTTGTAATAAAGGGTGAAAAACACAGGCTTTTTTTTCTGGCCATGGCCCAGGGCCATGCGCCTTTGGGGGAGGGAGTTAGGCCTGTTGGCTGACTAATGTCCGCCAAGTGGTTAGGGGAAATAGTGGAGCAAAGTAGTTGGTATAGGCCCCAGAGGGCAGCACAAGCATGGAGTAAAATATGAATTCAGCTGGCAGACAGCATGGGCTGTCTTAAAAACCGGCTGTCTACAGCCGGGGCCCATGGTCGCTCCGACCCCGAAGAGTAAAAACTCGGTTTTCTCCAAAAACAGGTCACAGAACACAAAAGAAAAACAAAATATACACAAACTTTTGGGCATAAAAAAAAATTTTCCAAAGGGGAAAAAAAGGTGTGCTTGTGGTCTAAGGCAGTGAGCGTCGATGCGGACTGCACGCCTTCGTTCTGGACATCTGCAACACGGGAGACAAGCTGTGGCTGAGCTGTGATGTAAAAGGGTACGTGAAGCAGACATCAGGAGGACATTCCTCGACTGGTACTGTCACTGGAGCTGTCGCTGCTGGCGAGTGTGGGTGAGTCAGGGACAGGGACGACTCGGCGAAACATCTGGAGGTCGTAACAGCATCCACCATACTGCAGTGAGTGAGCTAGCAGTCAAAGTGACATCATCTTTGTGCAGGCTGCTCACTGAAGCTGTGACCGGGCTGACAGTCGCCTGCCGACAGGCCCAACTGCGGCTTGGCGAGTGACATCTCTCGACAGTAGAAGTTACAACAGAGGGCAGTGTAAGCGTCCCAGGACTGGTCATCTACAATAACTGAACTGACGGTCTCAGAGGTGAAGTGGAACAGTCTCGATGGGAGAATCTCGCGGGCGATTCAGCAGAGAGCATCTACAAACGACGAACAATAAGAGCTTTCTGTTCAGGACTCGAACGCTCGTAACTGATGCCTGGACTGACAAATGTTAGCTGTCAAGCGTGCAGGGCCGGTTACACAGTGACAAAGTAACACACAGGTGCTACATAGGACACAAGAGAAAACTGCACATACTACACATGTGGTACAACAGGTTACAGACGCTTTTCTGTATAAAAATCGTCACTAAGCAATACCGAACATGTGAGAACACTGACTGAGAGGAAATAATGAACACTCGACTTATATCTTCTCTCAAACTTCTTGTGGGATTGTGGGAGATAAGTCTATCTGGGACACCGCCACTTGCAATAAACAAACTCCCAGGGAAGACCGACTCATATAATTTTCGCAGTCATTCCCTTTAAGGTATGTGGGGAACTTTACCACCTGGCCGCATCCAAGGGTACCTTCAATATTCTCACGTTAGCCCTGCACTCTGGACCAGTATAAATAAATCTGAGTAGATAATATTATTAATTATGTTATGATTAAATTTAAGTGGACTGTATAGGTTATGGGCGACTGATCAAATCGAAAGAAAAGGGAGAAACAAC
>WNWK01017599.1:0-42030 GCA_009830355.1 Cherax destructor
TTTCAGCTGTGGTATGTTGCTGTTCCAGGGGGGTTGCAGCCATCAGTGGTTGGCCCTTCACTGTAGTCATCCACCAACTCTTCCACATCCTGGCCTCTCTTTTTCAACCCCTTGGTTTTAAAGCCACAATAGATTCCAAAAACAGGCATGGTTTTTGGGTTGTGTGGGGAATCCCTGGCTCATGTGTGTGGGGAAGTACCCTGTCTGGTGTGTGGGGGAAGTACCCTGTCTGGTGTGTGTGGGGAAGCCCCTTTTTCTGGTGTGTGGGGAAGTACCCTGTGGGGTGTGTGTGGGGAAGCCCCCTGTCTGGTGTGTGGGGGAAGACCCTGTCTGGTGGGGGAAACCCTTCTGGTGGGGGGAAGCCCCCTGACTGGTGTGTGTGGGGGGGGAAAATTTGTCTGGGTGTTCTTTCTTTAATTCTATTTTTTCACCTTTAAAAAGGGCAGGACTAAGAGCTTTCTTTGGGTTTTTTTTGGCTTATTTAGCAGTTGCAAGAAAAAAAAACAAGGGTTTTTAAAAAAGCCCCCTTTGAAGGGGGGTGATGGTCACCACCGATAAACAATGCCAAACTGACTCTGAATGGTGGAGGGGGAATGGCGCAGGCCACGGGGACCTGCACCCATACTTAAAATTTTGAGGGAAATCAAAATGAAGGCTTTTTTTTAAAAAAAAAAGTTGCCGATAGTCGAATTTCATGAAAATAGAGATTCATGAAATTGGGTCCAATGTATACAAGTTGTATACAAGCCTGTATACAAGCTTGTAAAACCTTTTAAATGCAATGTCCCAACAATTCCAGGAACATTTTTTGAAAATTGACTCTGTCAAAAACCTTCCAGCTCCTGCCTCCTACATTTTTCCCCCCATAGGGTTTCCCCAACCTAAAATTAAAAGGGGGGAATATAGAAAAAAATGTTGTAACAGAAAACACCAGGAGGCAGCTCAGATGAAAAGCCTTCCCCACACAATTTTTTAAATCTCTGCTCAAAATTCCCTTTAAAAAACAAGCAAATAATAGAGCCTACAAGATTAGAAATACACTGGACCTCATCTTCCTAACAAGTCTGATATGAAATGTCACCCTATTTCACTAATTAACCAATAACAAAAACAAAAAATTGGGACCAAAAACCAAGCCCCTAAAATAACAGTGGACCCCGACTAACGAAATTAATCCATTCCAGGAGCTAGTTCTCAACCCCGATAAATTGATAATTCAAACCCTATTTCCAAAGAAATAATGTAAATACAATTAATCCGTTTCCCCCAAAAATTTTCACCAAAAATTCATTTTTTTAAAGAATAAATACTATGTTTTCTTCAGAAAACAATGAAAATAAATATAAAGAAATTAATTATAATGGACAAATGAACAGTTAAAAAGTTTTACCTTTATTGAAGACCCCGGGTTGGCATATGGGGATTTGTTTGGAGAGAGGACAAAAACCTTCTATGACAATAATATCAACTCTACAGTTTATTTATCTAGCACAATTCATCTAATATAATTAAAAAAACATAGAAACATGATAAAACTCTAGAATAATAAAAATCCGAAGAAATCTTATCTTAATAATAATAATAATAATAATATTTTTAACAAAAATTTTGTTGAAAATGAAAATTTTTTTGGAGTGAGATTAAAAGTTGAGGAAGCCTAGGAACAAATGGATTTGACAGTTAAAAATAGGGAGAGGAGAGTTATTAAATGGAGAGTTAAGGTATCGGAAGATGGAGGGAATATTTTGAGTTGTTAAATTTTTATGAAGATAGGGCTGTGATTTGTGTTTTGGGGCAAGGAGGAATAACATCTTGTAGGAGGTAAAACCATTTTAGTGTGGGGGGTTCGTGGAGGCGGGGGAGAATGAAAGGGGTGGCAGCTGGGATTGATGAGATAAAGATAGAAATGTTAAAAGCAGGTGGGGATATGTTTTGGAGTGGTTAGTGCTATTATTTAATAAATGTTTGGAAGAGGGAAGGACCTAGGGATTGGAGAGCGTGTATTGTTCCTTTTATAAAGGCAAAGGGGACAAAAGAGAGTGCAAAAATTATAGGGGAATAAGTCTGTTGAGTGTACCTGGTAAAGTGTATAGTAGAGGGTTTTTTTGAAAGAATTAAGAGTAAGACAGAAAGCAGGATAGCAGATGAACAAGGGCTTTAGGAAAGGTAGGGGGTGTGTAGACCAAGTGTTTACATGAAACATATAGGTGAACAGTATTTGGATAAGGGTAAAGGGTTTTTTTGGCATTTATGGTTTGGGGCGATGATAGGGGGATAGGGGGCAAATGTGGCAGATGTTGCAGGTGTATGGAATAAGGAGGTTACTGAAAGCAGTGAAGAGTTTTTATGAGGACAGTGAGGCCGGTTGGGTAGGAGGGAGGGGGACTATTTCCCAAAATTTAGACAAGGATGTGTGATGTCACCGTGGTTTGTTCAATATATTTATAGATTTGTAAGAGAAGTGAATGCGAGGGTCTTGGCAAGAGGTGTGGGGTTAAAAAAATAAAGAATCAAATACAAAGTGGGAGTTGTCACAGTTGCTTTTTTTGATGACACGCTTTGGGGGAAATTTTGAAAGAATTGCAGAGGTTGGTGGATGAATTTGGGTGTGTAAAAGAAGAAAATTGAAAGTGAATATGGAAAGAGTAAGGTGATGAGGATAACAAAAAGATTAGTGATGAAAGATTGGATATCAGATTGGGGAGAGATGGGGGGAGGTGAAAAGTATTCGATATTTGGGAGTGGACATGTCAGCAGTGGGTATGAAGGAGGGTGAATCATAGAATTGATGAGGGAAAAGGGGTGAGTGGAGCACTTCGGGGGTCTGTGGAGGCCAAAAAAACTTTGTCCATGGAAGTAAAGAAGGGAATGTATGAGGGGTATAGTTATCCCACCTTTAATGGGTGTGGCAGGGTGATGAATGTTGCAACGAGGAGAAGGCTGGAGGCAGTGGAGATGTCATGTCTGAGGTCAATGTTGGTGTGAATATAATGCAGAGAATTGGAGTTTGGAAATTAGGAGGAGGTCGGGATTACCAAAACTATTATCCAGAAGGCTGAGGAGGGGTTGTTGAGGTGGTTGGACATGTAGAGAGAATGGAACGAGACAGAATAACCGGAGGTTTCGTGTTGAGGGAAGGCGGGGGAGGGGCTGGCCTAAAGGTTGGAGGAGGGGGTAAAGGAAGTTTTGTGTGCGAGGGGTTTGGACTTCCAGAAAGCATGTTAAGCGTATTTGGGTAGGAGGAATGGAGACAAATGGTTTTTAATACTTACTGCTGTTGGAGGGAGCAAAACATTTATGAAGGGGTTCGGAAACCGGCAGGCCGGACTTGAGTCCTGGAGATGGGAAGTACAGTGTCTGCACTCTGAAGGAGGGGGGTTAATGTTGGGAGTTTTTTTACTGTAGTTAAAGCACCCCCAAAAACAGTGATGGAATGAATGATGATGAAAGTTTTTTTTTTTTCGGGCCACCCTGCCTTGGTGGGAATCGGCCGTGTGTTAATAAAAAAAAAAAAAAAAATTTACATGAAGTGCAAGGAGAGCCACTGACATCCCCGGGATAGGGCAGCTAATCTAAAAACTTATGGACTATGTACATAATATTGGATAGATTGATGGAATTTGATTTGCTTAAACATTAGATTACAATATGATGATATTTCATTTGGCAAATTATAATATGGTGACACTACATTGCAGCAATTGTTTAGTAGGATGGTAGTTAATAGTAAAAATTTAATTATTTTTGAAAATGACATTGAGATTTTTTTGTAATTTACAGAATGCGTATTTAGTTTATGGTGAGTAGGTGGAATATTACAATGTTATAATATACAAATTGAATTATCTTATAGGAAAAAAATTGAGCATTTTTAAAGTAAAAATTTCTACATAATAATAATAAAAATGGAATTATCTTATAGGAGAAATAACAATGGTTTTTTTTTTAGATGAGTATTTAGGTAAGGGTGAATGTGGTGGAGAAGGGTCTTAAAATGATTCTCAGACAAGGTTTTTTTTTAAATTTTCTTTAATGGGTTAGAATCTGGGGCCCTTTATGTGCATTGAATTTTACATGGGTTCTATGAACGCGGGACATCAAAATGTGATCTGTTTCTTGTGTTATGGTCATGGGTCCTATTAAGGTTGGTGAGGAAATTTTGAGTGGAGGGTTTATATTAGAATGTAAGTTCTATGTATGTAGTAGGCAAACAAGTGTGAATGTTTTTTTATGGTGAGTAGTTTTAGGCTTTTGAATATTGGTGGGTATGCTGTCAGAGTGGGAATTTTTTATTCGGGCTGCACCCCTTTTTTGGGTTTGAGGGTCTAAGGTGATTTAATGTTTTGACCCCCATGCACAGATTCCAAATTTTGAGATAAGGGTAGATGGGGAAGTGGTATGGGTGCAAGGAGTGCTGGTTGAGGTACATAGTAGCGTATCTTAGAAAATAACCTCGGTTAACGATATTAATCCGTCAGAGGCGTATCTGTAAGAATCAATGTTACCCAATAAAATTTTCCCCTAAGAAATAATGGAAATAAAATTTAATCCATTCCAGACTTTAAAAGTAAAAATATAATATTGTTTAGAACTTTTGACATTAAATAATCCAATTTAATGAACATTAAAAAATACATGTAAATATAGTACAATAACATGTCTCATTTTTAAAATTGTTGATATGTGGAAGCGGGGGAGGGGAAAGGATGGGAATAGTATGCTAGTGTTTGGGGAAGGGAATCCCTTTCCATTAACCAGGTGGCAAGTTTTTCTGGGGTTACTGGCCTTTTTCTTTTTAAACCCACTCCCTGCATGAATGCTACACTCCCTGCATGGTGCTCACTCCCTGCATGAATGCTACACTCCTGCATCCCTGCTTCACTCCCCGCATAAATGTTAAAACTCCCGCATGCCTGCTAACCTCCCTGCAACCTCAACACTCCCTGCATGAATGCTACACTCCCTGCATGAATGCTAAACCCCCTGCATGAATGCTACACTCCCTGCATGAATGCTACACTCCCTGCATGAATGCTACACTCCCCCCATGGTCTTCCTCCATGAATGCTACACTCCCTGCATGGAACTACCCTCCCTGCATGAATGCTAATTCCCCATGAATGTTACACTCCCCGCATGCCTGCTACACTCCCTGCATGAATGCTACACTCCCTCATGAATGCTACTCCCTCCATGAATTTCCACCATGAATGTTAAACCCCTCGGCATGCCTGTACCTCCCCCGCATGCCTGCTCCTCCCTGCATGAATGCACCTCCCCCATGAATGCTCACTCCCTGCATGAATGCTACACTCCCGCATGAATGCACACTCCCTGCATGAATGTTACACTCCTGCATGCCTCCACTCCCTGATGAATGCTACACCCCTGCTTAATGCTACCCTGCATGAATGCTCACTCCGCATGAATGACACTCCGTGCATGCCTGCCCCACACCCCCTGCATGCCTGCACCTCCTGAAGAATGCCACCCCTGCATGAATGCTACCCCTGCATAAATGCTAAACTCCCTGCATGAATGCTACACTCCCTCATGAATGTTACACTGTGTTTTCCTGCTACACTCCCTGATGCCTCACCTCCCTGCATAATGCCACTCCCTGCATGACTGCTACACTCCTGCATGAATGGGCCCCCGCATGAATGCTCACTCCCTGCATGATTGCTACACTCCTGCATGAATCCACACCCCCGCTGAATGCTACACTCCTGCATGAATGCTACCTCCCCTGAATGAATCCCTGCATGAATGCTAACTCCCCTGCATGAATGCTACACTCCCCCGCATGAATGCTAACTCCCCTACCTCTTTACCACAGGCTTGGCACTAGCTTTTTGGGCCCATGGTGGCTTTTTAGCGTTGAAGCACTAAAAACAGTAATAATAAAAATACTGGATGAATGCGTGGGTGGAGTGGGTGGTAGTCATCCTGAACAAAGCACACTGGCTTTCCCCGGGTCCCCCACAGCTGGGGGCCACCGGACGCGTCCGGGGAAATATCTAAACCGAAGCAACACGAACCGAGTCAATATTTTGACGTAAAATGTACGCTAACGAATTTATCGGTATCCGACACCACGTTAACCGAGGTATGACTGTAATATGCCTACTGTCTTTGGGATTTTCTTGGAAATTTGTTGTATATGTGTTTGGAATTTTGGGGTGCTGTCAATGTGTATACCTAGGAATTTTCCCCCTGTGAGTCTTGTGATGGGTGAACCATTTAGTGTTATGTTTAGTGGAACATTTTTACCTCTGTTTCCAAACTGTATAAAGTAGGTCTTGTCAGTATTTAGAGTCAGTTTATTGGTCGTCATCCATGTTGATATTTTCTGTAATTCTGCATTAACAGTATTGGCCAGTATGACTGGATTAGGGTGAGAGAAAACATATGTTGTGTCATCTGCAAATAAAATGGGTTTGAGTAGTTGAGATGCATTAAGTAGGTCATTGATGTAAATGAGAAATAAGAGTGGACCCAGTACACTTCCTTGAGGGACTCCGACTGTAATTTGTTGTGTTGAAGAGTTCGCTCCATTAGTATACACATATTGGCTTCTGTTACTGAGGTAAGACTTTATGTAGTTGAGCGAGTGCCCTCTTATACCGTAGTGTGCTAGTTTTGTAAGCAAAATCATGATCGACTGTATCAAGTGCCGTAGATCAATGAAGATTCCCAGTGGGACTCTTTCTTCTCAAGTGCGGTGTATATTAACTCTAGCATGTGTATAATGGCATCATTTGTGTTTTTGTTGGTCCTGAATCTGAACTGACTGGGGTTGAGTACATTGTGTGAGATGAAATAGAAATAGATCTGTCTATGAATTAATTTTTCAAAGATTTTTGAGAGGAGTGGTAAATTAGGACTGGTGGAGTGTGTTGGTGTTGTTGTTGGGTATAAGGGCCACTGACCATAAGCCGTGGTGGTAGTCGGTTTCTGCAGAAAGCAACCAACACTCACACAAACAAGGTGCATAATTTATAAATAAGAAATATTTACACTTTAATTTATAAATCAGAAATATTTACACTTTAATTTATAAATAAGAAATATTCACCCTTATTTAAATAAGAAATACTTACACTTACATACCTTGGAGATGGTGGCAGAGGACGGCACTCTTGTCAGTGTCCCTATAATCTCAAACAACATTGTAGAAGTTAAATTTTGTGTCGTCATTTTCTATCGATTAATCGCTTAACTTACTTAAGTAAGTTTATTCAGGTATACACAAATCCAGTTATACATAGATTATCATACATAACAGCATATGTGTAGAAAACCTAGGATAACCCAAAAAAGTCAAGACAGAGTGACTTATTTCCATTGCTACACTTTATCACTGGCTGGTGCTATAGCCTTTATCGACTTGAAGCTCCTTTGGACCCATGGTGACTTATTTCACAGTAACAATCACTGAACCAGCAATAAACACAGCAAAAATATTGTGAATGTTTGAAAGACGCGCTGGGTAATGTTTTCTCAAGTGTAAACAACGCTAGACTGGCGTCCTGTCTGCCTCACCGCGCAAGCGCGGGGCAGGCGGACAGGTCTGGTATGTTTCGCTACACGAGTTAATTATCGCTACTTGAGAAAAATATTTAGCGAAAAAAGCTTTATTACACGATTTTTCGTTATGGAACTATCATTAGTCGGGTCCACTGTAAACTGGAAAGATCGCTTAAGCAACACAGATCCCAACCTATGTCTACAACAAATTAACACTGTGGCACTTCAGGTATGTTCGAGGCATATTCCTTTAACCCTTTGGGGGTCAACAGGCCTTCTCGGAAACCTGTTCCTGGGGTCGAAAATTTGTTGGAAAAAAAATAATAATTTTTTTCTTATGAAATGATAGAGAATCTTTTTCCGATCATAACACCACAAAAATTATGAAATTTGATCGAAAACTAACGGAATTATGCTTCTGCGAAGTTAGCGGTATCAATGACATTTACGCATCGGCGATTACGCCCACTTTGAGCCATATTTTCGGCAAATTCCATGTTTCAGACTACTAAAATTATAGCTATTTCGCTAGAATTCCATTTCTTCTATCGATTGAGCACAAGAAACCGCCTATTTATTAATTTCAACTACCCAAAATAGTGGTCAGAAAATGGCCATTTGGCAAATTTCACACAAATTTCAAACGATGCCAATTTCAAAATAGGGTCCAGAATAAACAAGACAGACATTCCTTGCACTAAAATAACATCTTCTCTGTTCATTAGTCACGTCTCCAGGCCCCTCTTACATTACTTTTGCTTTTCATTTTGAATTTTTATTCTCAAAAAATAGAAGATTTACTGTTATGTATACAACTGCATCATTGTAAAAATGGTATAAATAATATCAGAGCACTTGTGCATGAATATTAGACTCGCCAGTTGATGTGTATTGGACGCATGGTGTGATTTGTTTACTCTTGAACATCGTCAAAAATCGAACATTTTCGCTACTTTGAGCTCAATTTCAAGGTACTTGTCATTGTCAAACCAATCAAAATCATCTATATTTCTGTAATATATCTTCCATTCTATCAAATGAGACCAAGAAAACGAGAACACATCAATAAATACCATACGAAAATAGACTGCAAAATCGCTGTTTTAACCAAAAAAAAGGGTCAGAGTTTTTTTTTTCTCATTATGCAGTGTGTGCTGCAGGATTTTTTTTTATACTGCGCACATGGACCACACAGACCCATTCTTTCATATGTAGGGCTACCAGCCATTTCCCACCTAATTTGAGGCCGCTAGAATTTACGCATACTAGTACGGCACCGACCCCTGCTCGTAAAACGTACTAGTACGGCACCGACCCCCAAAGGGTTAAGGAAAAGGAGAAGATGTAAACTAGAAAGGCAAAGAATAACAGAGTGGCTAAAAGAGGCCACTATATCTGCAATATGTAGGGAGACATTGATCAGAGAAATACCAAACATCAAACTAAAGATAAAGGAATCTTACAGGAGGAGTCTAGAAATTGGAAGAACTAAAAGCCATTAATGAAATTTTAAGAAACCCAAAGTATTTCTTTTCTTATCCCAAATCAAAGTAGAGAACAACATCCAGTACTGGGCCCTTACTTAACCCTTTCGGGGTCGGTGCCATACTAGTACGTTTTACAAGAAGGGGTTGGTGCCGTACTAGTACGTGTAAATTCTAGCGGCCTCAAATTAGGCGGGAAACGGCTCGTAGGCCTACATATGAAAGAATGGGTCTGTGTGGTCAGTGTGCGCAGTATAAAAAAAAATCCTGCAGCACACACTGCATAATGAGAAAAAAAAAACTCCGGCCGTTTTTTTGGTTTAAAACGGCGACTTTGCAGTCTACTTTCGTATGGTATTTATTGATGTATTCTCGTTTTCTTGGCATCATTTGATAGAATGGAAGATATATTACAGAAATATAGATGATTTTGATTGGTTTGACAATGACAAGTACCTTGAAATTGAGCTCAAAGTAGCGAAAATGTTCGATTTTTGACGATGTTCAAGAGTAAACAAATCACACCATGCGTAAAATACACATCAACTGGCGAGTCTAATATTCATGCACAAGTGCTCTGATATCATTTATACCAATTTTACAATGATGCAGTTGTATACATAACAGCAAAAGTAATGTAAGAGGGGCCTGGAGACGTGACTAATGAACAGAGAAGATGTTATTTTAGTGCCAGGAATGTCTGCCTTGTTTATTCTGGCCCCTATTTTGAAATTGGCATCGTTTGAAATTTGTGTGAAATTGGCCAAATTGCCATTTTCTGACCACTATTTTGGGTTGTTGAAATTGGTAAATAGGCGGTTTCTTGTACTCAATCAATACACGAAATGGAGTTCTAGCGAAATAGCTATAATTTTAGTAGACTGAAACATTGCAATTTGCCGAAAATATGGCTCAAAGTGGGCGAAATCGCCGATGCGTAAATGTCATCAATACCGATAACTTCGCGAAAGCATAATTCCATTAGTTTTCGATCAAATTTCATAATTTTGGTGGCGTTATGATCGGAAAAAAATTCTCTATCATTTCATAAAAAAATTATTTTTTTTTTCCAAAAAAATTTCGACCCTGAGAACATGTTTCCGAGAAGGCCTGTCGATCCCCAAAGGGTTAAACGAGATTGGTCCTACACGAATGACAGAAAGGAAATGAGTGAGCTACTCAAGTCCCAATATGACTCGGTTTTTAGCAAACTGCTAACCAGACAGTCGAAGACCTAAATTAATTTTTTATGAGACAGACACAGAATTTGGTACACACAAACCTATCTTATATTATCCTGATGCCAAATGACTTTGAAAAGGCGATAAATGACATACCCATGCACTCTACCCCCAGGCCCTATCACGTGCTTTTAACATCCAATGGAGAGTTGCCATGGACGCAGGGGTCATCCCACAGCTGCTAAAAACAACAAACAGCCCCACTCCACAAAGGGAGCAGTAAATCAATAGCAAAGAACTACAGACCGATATCACTAATGTCCCATATCATAAAAATCTTTGAAAGGGTACTAAGAAGCAAGATTGCTATTCAGTTACCCATCAGTTACACAACCCAGGGCAGCATGAGTTTAGAGCAAGTCGCTCCTGTCTGTCCCAACTACTGGACCACTATAACACGGTCCTGGATGCACTAGAAGACAAACAAAATACAGATGTAATACACAGAGATTTGCAAAAAGCCTTTGACCAGTGTGACCATGGCATAATAGTGCACAAAATGCATGATAAAGGAATAACAGGAAAGGTTGGTAGATGGATCTATATTTTCCTAACAAATAGAACACGAAGAGTAGTAGTAAACAGAGTAAAGTCTGAGGCAGCTACGGTGAAAAGCTCTATTGCACAAGGCACAGTACTCGATCCCATCTTGTTCCTCATCCTCATGTCTGACAGACAGGGATATACAGTGGACCCCCGAGTTTCATAAAAACTTCATTCTGCTCAAGTGCCATTACCGAACGAATTTACGTCCTTAAGAAATAATGTCACATAGGTTAGTCTATTTCAGACCCCCAAAAATACACTTACAAAAGCACTTACAATATTATACTTACATAAAAGCACAATTTCCGGGGTTTACGAAACTCGGGGGTCCACTGTATACCACAGTGCTGTGTCTTCCTTTCCAGATGACACTCAAATCTGCATGACAGTGTCCTCCATTGAAGACACCGCAAGACTCCAGGGGGGACATCAACCAAATCATTAAATGGACCACAGAAAATAATATAAAGTTAAATGATGAGAAATTTCAATTACTCCAATATGGAAAACATGAGGAATTAAAACTACATCGGAGTATAAAACAAATTCCAACCACACATTAAAGCGAAAAACTAATGAAAAAGACCTGGGAGTGATCATATCAGAGGATCTTACCTACAAAGACCATAACGTTGTATCAATCACATCTGCTAGAAAAATGACAGGATGGATAATGAGAACCTTCAAAACTAGGGATGCTGAGCCCATGATGACACTCTTCAGGTCGCTTGTTCTATCTAGGCTGGAATATTGCTGCACACTAACAGCACTTTTCAAGGCAGATGAAATTGCTGACCTAGAAAAAATACAGAGAACCTTCATGGCACACACAACTGCGATAAAACACCTCAATTACTGGGAACACTTGAAGTTCCTCAACCTGTACTCCCTAGAATGCAGGTGGGAGAGATACATGATTATATACACTTGGAAAATCCTAGAGGGATTAGTACCAAACTTGCACATGAGAGTCACTCCCTACGAAAGCAAAAGACTCGGCAGATGATGCAACATCCCCCAATGAAAAGCTGGGGTGCCACTAGCACCCCTGCTTTTCAGAAAACAATGAGACATGAAGAATAAAACAATAATAACATCACACTTACCTTTATTGAAGACTTGTTGGTGTATGAATAAAATATGTCATTACGTATGTTAGGAATTGTGGCAGAGGCAGGGGAGTGTGTTGAGAGACAGGACAAGAGAGTCCTTCAATATGACACTAATATCAACTCTACAGCTTATTTATCTATCACACATCGTCTAATATGACATAATAAACAATATTAATAATACAGCCTCTCCTCACTTAGCAACGTACTCATTTACCGACGCCTCAGACTTATGACGGGCTCTCTGACCAGTATTTACACCTAAATAATGTAAATTAGACATGATTTCCTCAATTCTGTTTATTACAATACAGTGGACCCTCGGTTAACGAAAAAAATTCATTGCAGAAGCCTGCTCAAGTGCCATTACCGAACGAATTTACGTCCTTAAGAAATAATGTCATGTAGGTTAGTCTATTTCAGACCCCCAAAACTACACTTCCACAAGAACTTACAAAATTATACTTACATAATTGCACGATTTCCGGGGTATTCGTTAACCGAGGGTCCACTGTATACAGTACACTGCTGTATAAACATTTAAAAATATACCAGAAATGTTATAAATGGTGTAAAGGTGACTTTAAAACAATATCAAAGATGGTTGATGCAAATCCACTACCATTAAAGTATGCTCCTCATTTAGCGACGAATTCGCTTACCGACGGGGTCTTATGTCCCTATCTCTGTCGTTAAGTGAGTAGAGGCTGTATAGAAACATGACAATTACTCTAGAATGAATAAAATATGTCATTACGTATGTCACGAGTGGTGTTGTGTTGTTGATATTGGGTTTATATGGGCCACTGAAAGCATAAGCCTTACATAGCGATGGTAAAGGTAGCAGCAGAGACGGCGGTCTTGTCAGTGGCCCTATATACCTCCAACAACATTGGAGGAGTTAGTTTCATGCTGTCCTTTTTCTATTGATTAATCACTTAACTTACTTGCTACACTGTTAATGCTACACTTTATCGCTGGCTGCCGCTATAGCTTTTATTGACTCCTGGTGCTTTACTATCGTACATATCGTAGAATCACTGAAGAAGGCACATTCTCCCCTCTCTCTCAGCCCTTTACCAAAGGGCTGACACTAGGAGCTTTCTTTGGGCCCATGGTAACTTATTTAGCAGTTGCAAGAACAAAAAAAAATGGAATACAGTGGACCCCCAGTTTACGATAGTCTCCAAACTCGCCCTTTTATGTAAGTTTATTTTTGTAAGTGCTTTTGTAAGTGTATTTTTGGGGGTCTAAGAGGACTAATCTGATTTACATTATTCCTTATGGGAATAAATTCATTCGGTAATGGCACTTGAACAGCATTCTTGAACGAAAAAATGACGTAATGCGGGGGTCCACTGTATTACGAAATGTGTTGTATGAACGCATGGGGTGACGGTCACTCGCAGATAAACAATGCCACACTGACTGTGAATGGTGTGTGGGGCTGCTCGTACGTGTTCGGGACGAACAACTATTATCAAGGTAAATGACGAACTTCAAGGCTATATTTTGATGAAAAAACGTTACAAAAATCAAAATTCACAAAATCCAAGGCTTACAATAATCAAGAGTCCACTGTAATAATAATATTAATAATAATAATAATAATAATAATAATAATATCTTTATTTACTACAAGTACATGTACAAGGTATACAGGCCTAGCTGACATCAATAGAAGTTTCACTTATAATCAACACATTAAAAAACAAAGCAGGTGACCTAAATAACTTACCACCTTATATATACAAAAAAGCCTCTCAAGTTCTCTCACCAATTATTGCAACACTTTTTAACAAATCCATTGAATCCTCTACCTTCCCATCAATACTCAAAATAGCGAGGGTCACCCCAATACATAAGGGAGGAGATCAAGCAGACCTGAATAACTACAGGCCGATATCTAACTTACCCCTTCTCTCCAAAATCTTTGAAAAATTAATTCATAGACAAATATATTCCTACCTCACCTCCAAAAACGTACTCAACCACTGTCAATTTGGATTCAGGCCTAATAAAAATACAAATGATGCCATTATACACATGTTAGAAATAATTTACACCGCCCTTGAGAAAAAGAAATCCCAGTGGGAATCTTCATTGATTTACGTAAAGCTTTTGATACAGTTGACCATGATCTGTTACACTTAAAATTATCGCACTATGGTATAAGAGGACACTCCCTAAACTACCTAAAATCATACCTTAACAACAGAAACCAATATGTGTACACAAATGGAGCTAGCTCCACCGCGCAAACTATTACCGTAGGTGTCCCACAGGGAAGTGTTCTTGGCCCACTACTCTTTCTCATTTACATTAACGACCTACCAAATGCATCTCAACTACTCAAGCCCATACTTTTTGCAGATGACACTACATACGTTATCTCTCACCCAAGCCCAGACACACTAGCCAACACTGCAAATACTGAATTGCAGAAAATATCTACCTGGATGATGACCAACAAACTTACTCTCAATATTGATAAAACCTATTTTATCCAGTTTGGGAACAGAGCTACAAACGCACCACTTAACATAATGATAAACGGGTCCCCTATCGCAAAACTCACAGAGGGAAAATTCTTAGGAATACATCTTGACAGTGGCCTCAAATTTCAGACACATATACAACAAATCTCCAAGAAAGTCTCAAAGACCGTGGGAATACTATCCAAGATACGGTACTATGTTCCACAACCAGCTCTCCTTACCCTATATCACTCACTCATTTACCCCTACCTCACCTATGGAATCTGCGCATGGGGCTCTACATCAATAACTCATCTCAGACCACTAATAACACAACAAAAGGCAGCAGTTAGAATGATAACAAATTCTCACTCCAGGCAACATACTCCACCAATATTCAAAAACCTAAACTTACTCACCATACAAGACATCCATACTTTTTACTGTGCCTATTACATACATAGAACACTCTATGCAGATATTAACCCACCACTCAAACTTCTCCTTACTAATTTTAACAGGACCCATGACCATAACACTAGACACAGATCACTCCTCGATGTTCCCCGTGTCCACCTAACACTATGTAAAAACTCAATGCACATAAAAGACACGAAAATTTGGAATTCATTACCTGTCATTGCCAAAGAAACCCTACCTGTACCCCAATTCAAAACGATGCTAAAAAACCACCTTCTCACCCAAAGCTAATTGCTCCATATCAACCATTCCCAGCAAAGTAGAATAATCACTTAACGTAAAACCTGACTATTCAAGTCAATGTAATGTATGAATGAACGAATGAATGAATGTAAAACCTGTTGTGAATAATACTTACTTAGCTAATTATTCCCACAACACTTACATTATAATGACCACATAAACTAACTGCAATGCAATTAATTGTTTTAAATTGTTATCTCACTCAATTAGTTGCATTGCTGCAATAAATTGCTACAATTAATTGATATGTTCAACTTATATTCAAACTTTTTAACTTAGATATGCAACTTTACTTATTTTATAAATTATCAACCATAACTTTTTATTATTTTATTATTATTATTGCTTTAATTTGTTTAATCTGATTTAATTAATTTTATAATGAAGACAAAAGTACAAAACTATGTTCAAATTTCATAGCTTAAATACTCACCTTTACTCATTGTATACTATCTACAAAAATTCTTACAATTTAGTTTTAAGTTAATTTTAAGTCTGCCCAAAATGCCCTGCATACTAGAGGCTTTTGGCATGTACACCTCATGTAATCTCAATAACCAAATGTAATTCTTTGTATCATGTCCAAATAAAAATATTATTATATTATTATTATTATTAATGACATAATAATAATATTATTATTCCTTATGGGAATAAATTCATTCGGTAATGGCACTTGAACAGCATTCTTGAACGAAAATATGATGTAATCCGGGGGTCCACTGTATTACGAAATGTATATAAAAAGCCACTTGTTATACAGAGCATTTTGGGCAAATTAGGTCAGTTTTGTCCCAGGATGCGACCCACACCAGTTGACTAACCTTTCTTAACCTAACTTAAATCCCTAATTAACCCTTTCGGGGTTTTTGTCGTACTAGTACGTCTCACGCCCTGGGGTTATTGATGTACTAGTACACCTAAATTCTAGCACCCTCAAATCAAGCAGAAACAGGCTGTTAGACCTAGATGTGATAGAATGTGTCTGTGCGGTCAGTGTGCGCAGTATAAAAAAAATCCTTCACCACACAGTGCATAATGAGGAAAAAAAAACTCTGACCGTGTTTTTGGTTTAAAACAGCAACTTTGCAGTCTATTTTCGTATGGTATTTATGCTTGTATTCTCGTTTTCTTAGTCTCATTTTATAGAATAGATGATATATTACAGAAATAGAGATAATTTTGACTGGTTTCACAATGACAAGTACCTTGAAACTGAGCGCAAAGTAGCAAAAATGTTCGATTTTGGCCGATGTTCAAGAGTAAACAAATCACACCATGCGTCCAATACACATCAACTGGAGAGTCTAATATTCTTGCACAAGTGTGCTGATATTATTTATACCATTCTTACAATGATGCAGTTGTATACATAACAGTAAATCTTCTATTATTTGTGAGAATAAAAATACAAAATGGAAAGCAAAAGTAATGTAAGAGGGGCCTGCAAACGTGACTAATGAACAGAGAAGATGTTATTTTAGTGTCAGGAATGTCTGCCTTGTTTATTATGGACCCTATTTTGAAATTGGCATCGTTTGAAATTTGTGTGAAATTGGCCAAATTGCCATTTTCTGACCACTATTTTGGGTAGTTGAAATGGGTAAATAGGCGGTGTCTTGTAATCAATCGATAGAAGAAATGGAGTTCTAGCGAAATAGCTATAATTTTAGTAGACTGAAACATTGGAATTTGCCGAAAATAGGGCTCAAAGTGGGCGAAATCGCCGATGAGTAAATGTCATCGATACCGCTAACTTCGCGAAAACATAATTCCGTTAGTTTTCGATCAAATTTCAAATTTTTTGTGGCGTTATAATCGAAAAAAGATTCTCTATCATTTCATAAGAAAAAATAATTTTTTAAATTCTTGGACCCTGAGAACGAGTTTCGGAGAGACCCCTTGGACTCCCAAAGGGTTAAACAATTCGATACCTAAGTTTGCTTAACTACAGTTTGTTAATACAGTGGACCCCCGAGTAACGAACAAAATTCATTCCTGAAGCCTGCTCAAGTGCCATTACTGAACGAATTTACTCCCTTACGAAATACAGTGGACCCCCGGCTAACGAACACCCCGGAAATCGTACAGTTATGTAAGTATAATATTGTAAGTGCTTGTGGAAGTGTATTTTTGGGGGTCTGAAATAGACTAACCTACGTGACATTACAGTATTTCTTAAGGAAGTAAAGTCGTTCGGTAATGGCACTTGAGCAGGCTTCTGGAATGAATTTTTTTCGTTAGCCGTGGGTCCACTGTAATGTCAAGTAGGTTAGTCCATTTCAGACCCCCAAAAATACACCTACAAAAGCACTTACAATATTATAATTACATAATTGTACGATTTCCGGGATGTTCGTTACTCGGGGGTTCACTGTATCTCTAAAAAAAAATAATACACAAAAAGAGCTTACTGAATAACATACATTGGTTCTATGTATTGAAAAGTGCAAAATAATGTTTGAGTTCCAATGAGAAGTTGATGGTAAATATAATCATAAGTATACAAGGAGTTCTATTATTATTATTATTATTATGATTATTTTATTGTATCATATTCAAGAGGGAAGCTCTAAACCCATAAGGGAATATAGTGTCTGGGGAAATGGGAGGCAGTCCGATTCAATCAAAGAAAGTTAAAGACAACTCCAATTCCTTTGCAATGCACAGCATATTAGGGGCTTTTGGCATGTACACCTCATTTATACCTATGTATCATTGTATTATGTCTACCTATGTATCATTGTACCATGTCTAAATAAACTATTATTATTATTATTATCATAACAAGAGCCACAGGATGGCCCGTGGCCTGGTAGCGAAAGCTCTCACTTCACATGGTGAGGGTCCGGGTTCAATTCGAACGTGTTTCACCGGTTGTTTATGTTTACCCATCAGTAAAATGGGTACCTGAGTGTTAGTCGACTGGTGTGGGTCGCATCCTGGGACAAAACTGACCTAATTTGCCAAAAATGTTCTGCATAAGAAGGGGCTTCCTATACAGTAGTATGTCATTGATGTAGCTAGGCCTATGAGGGCCTAAATTACTTGCCAGGTGGGATATATACCACAAAATAATATAACAGGTAAAATAAGGCTACACATCGTCACCTGAAAGAAAATGTAATAAAATCTTGTGGGTGAAATTTATATTTTGTAAAAAAATAGGCCTATGAGGCCTAAATAAGTCCACAGGTGCGATATATACCACAAAATTGTATTATAATTGATAAATTAAGTGCTACACAGCACCTGTAAGAAATATATTAATGAAATAGACGAGTTTTGCTTCATTGGTTAAAGAAAATTTAATATCTAGGTCTACGAAGGCCTAAATCACTTAGTAGGCTGTCAATAATAACACAAAATACCAGTAAATAATGTTATATAAGTGGTAGACAAGAGAAGCTGGAAGAAATATATTGATGAAAGATACAAGCAAAGGGAAGGTCAAAGTTTACCATCAATTAAAGAACAAAAGTTAGGTCTATGAGGTCATCAATAACTCACATCAATCTCATCATCAATATTTCTCACCTCATCAATCATCTTGGACAATCATCTCACATAAAACACAAACAAAACTAATAAACTCACCTGAAGGATAAACTTAGTTGTTGTTGTTGTGGTTTATAGGGCCACTGACAACGTAGGTCGTATCGAGCCCGACCTTCCAGTGCCCGGAAGAGGATCCTCCAACAAATAATATAATAATAATAATAGCTTTATTTAGTACAAGTACATGCACAAGTCCTAGCTGACATCAATGACATACTACTATATAGAAAGCTCCTTGTTATGCTGAGCATTTAGGGCAAATTAGGTCGTTGTCCAAGGATGCGACCCACACCAGTCCCAGGTACCCATTTTACTGATGGGTGAACATAGACAACTGATGTAAAGAAACACGCCCAATGTTTCTACCCGCGCTGGGAATCGAACGCCCGATGGTCTGGGGGCTAGAGCTCTCGCTTCACACACAGAGGGCCCGGGTTCGATTCCCGGCGGGTGGAAACATTTCGACGTGTTTCCTTACACCTGTTGTCATGTTCACCTAGCAGCAAATAGGTACCTGGGTTGTTAGTCGACTGGTGTGGGTCGCATCCTGGGGGACAAGATTAAGGACCCCAATGGAAATAAGACAGACAGTCTATGAACTCAGATGGTCACAATCATGACAAGTTACAAAGGTATTTGCAGATTACAGAGGTATATATAGGGTCCAGTCTCTGGACCCTATAATACCTCTGTAATCTGCAAATACCTGAACTGTCATGATTGTGACCATCTGAGTTCATTACCTGTAACTTGCTCAGCTATCAAACTTTGAGGTCCAGTCCCTGGACCCATTAGTACCTCTGATAATATTTTGACTACCGCCCACAGGATGGGTATGGGGTGCATAATAAAGATATCAAACTAAAAAAAAGTCCTCGATGACGCACTGACTTCCTTGGGTTATCCTGGGTGACTAACCCTCTGGGGTTAAAAATCCGAAGAAATCTTAACTTATCTTACCCTCGCCGTGTGAAGCGAAAGCTTTAGCGGCCAGGCCACGGTAGCTATACACAAATACAGGTACTATACAATACAATTTTATTTCATTGTTCGTGTACATAGGTTTACATTACAATCATAAATTGAAGTGCAAGGAGAGCCTCTGGCATGCCTTGGCATTAGGGGCAGCTTAATCTAATGGCTTATAGAACTATGAACATAATATTAGAGTAATTGAGTGAGATTGTATTGGTAGATCGTTCAAATTATGATATGATGATAATACATTGTCCATTACAAAATGATGATAGACATTGTAAAAAGTGTTGAGTAGGATGGAACAAAATAGTAAAAATTAAGTATCTTAATGAAAATAACATTGAGCATTTTGAGAGCAATTTACAGTTTGAGTATTTAGTTTAGGGGGATTAGGTGGTAATAATAGTAAAAATTGAAATTATTTTATATGAAAATAACTTTGAGCATATTAGAAAGCAATTTAAAGTATGATTATTTAGTTTTGGGTGAGAAGGTGGTTTTTGAGTAGAGTCCTAAATTGATTTTCAGACAAGGTTATTTTAGCATTTCCTGGTAATGAGTTCCAGATTCTGGGGCCCTTTATGTGCTTAGAATTCTTACAAAGGTTGCTATGGACACGGGGTACATCAAAAAGTTATCTATATCTTGTGTTATGGTCATGGGTCCTATTAAGGTTGGTGAGGAGAATTTTGAGTGGAGGGTTTATATTAGAATGTAGAGTTCTATGTATGTAGTAGGGACAAGAATAAGTGTGAATGTTTTTTTATGGTGAGTAGTTTTAGGCTTTTGAATATTGGTGGAGTATGCTGTCTAGAGTGGGAATTTGTTATCATTTTGACTGCAGCCTTTTGCTGGGTTATGAGTGGTCTAAGGTGATTTAATGTTGTTGATCCCCATGCACAGATTCCATAAGTGAGATATGAGTAGATGAGTGAGTGATATAGTGCAAGGAGAGCTGATTGAGGCACATAGTAGCGTATCTTAGATAATATGCCTACTGTCTTTGAGATTTTCTTGGAAATTTGTTGTATGTGTGTTTGGAATTTAAGGCTACTGTCAATGTGGATTCCTAGGAATTTTCCCTCTGTGAGTCTTGTGATGGGTGAACCGTTAAGTGTTATGTTAAGTGGAACATTTGGAACTCTGTTTCCAAACTGTATAAAGTAGGTCTTGTCAGTATTTAGAGTAAGTTTATTAGTCGTCATCCATGTTGATATTTTCTGTAATTCGGCATTAACAGTGTTGGTCAGTATGACTGGATTTGGGTGAGAGAAGACATATGTTGTGTCATCTGCAAATAATATTGGTTTGAGTAGTTGTGATGCATTAGGTAGGTCATTGATGTAAATGAGGAATAAGAGTGGACCCAGTACACTACCTTGAGTGACTCCGACTGTAATTTGTTGTGTTGAAGAGTTCGCTCCATTAGTATACACATATTGGCTTCTGTTACTGAGGTAAGACTTTATGTAGTTGAGCGAGTGCCCTCTTATACCATAGTGTGCTAGCTTTGTGAACAGTAAATCATGATCGACTGTATCAAAAGCTTTGCGTAGACCAATGAAGATGCCCAGTGGAACTTCTTTCTTCTCAAGTGCGGTGTATATTAACTCAAGCATGTGTATAATGACATCATTTGTGTTTTTGTTGGTCCTGAATCCAAACTGACAGGGGTTGAGTACGTTGTGTGAGATGAGGTAGGAATATATCTGTTTATGAATTAATTTTTCAAAGTTTTTTGAGAGCAGTGGTAAATTAGATATTGGTCTATAATTATTCAAGTCTGTTTGATCACCTCCTTTATGGATCAGGGTGACCCTTGCTATTTTGAGAATTGATGGAATGTTGAGGTTTCAATGGATTTATTAAAGAGTGTTGCAATAATTGGTGACAGTACATTGTGAAGCTTTTTTGTACATAAAAGGTGGTAGGCTATTTATGTCTCCTGCCTTGTTTTTAAGGGTGTTGATTATGAGCGAGACTTCTATTGGGTTGGTAGGAGCTAGGAATAGCGTATTAGGGTAGGTATTGGCGAGGTAGTCAGTTGGACGTGTGTTAGAGCTTGGGATTTTACTCGCTAGATTGTTTCCTATGGTGGAGAAGAAAACATTAAGCCTGTTTGCTGTCTCAGTTGCTGGGAGTAGGGGTTCGTCTGTTTTTGATAATTTGATGGTATTGTTCTTGAATATCTGGACCTCATCTTCACCAACAATGATGATATGATACGAAATATCATCATATCAAAAACAATATACTCAGATCACAAAATAATAGAGGTCCAGACATGCATGCGGGGAGCCCCAGATCAACAAAATGTGATCAGCCGTGAGGGAGCTTTCTCCAAATTCAACTTCAATAACAAAAACATAAGGTGGGACCAAGTAAACCAAGTCCTAAATTATATAAACTGGGAAGATTGCCTAAGCATCACGGATCCTAACCTATGTCTAGACCAAATTAACTCTGTGGCACTAGAGGTTTGCTCAAGGCAAATTCCCTTAAGGAAAAGGAGAAGAAGATGCAAACTAGAAAGAGAGAGGCGCTCCCTATACAGGCGAAGGCAAAGTAAATAACTGAGCGGCTACAGGAGGCCAATATATCTGAAATACGTAGGGAGACACTAGTCAGAGAAATAGCAAACATCGAATTAAAACTAAAGGAATCCTACAGGAATCAAGAAATGCGGGAAGAACAAAAAGCTATAAATGAAATTGATCTAGTGACTCACGGCAGCGGCGGCAGCAGCGGCATCTGAGCTCCATATTTTTCTCATCACCCAGAGTTTATCAATGTTCCTATGATGACCTAGCTGCAAGCAAAACTGCACTAACCTACGTAGCATCCAGAATGACCCAAGAATACCAGCAGTGAGACCTACAAACCAAATAAACTGATGATTAAAGGAAGACTGCCCACAAACCCAAAGCATCACCCCGCTGCCAAACAAACGCTTACCAGCCTACACCAGCCTACAACCTACCAGCCTACAGTTCACCAGCCTACAGTTCACCAGCCTACAGCCTACCAGCCTACAGTTCACCAGCCTACAGCTTACCAGCCTACAGTTCACCAGCCTACAGTTCACCAGCCGACAGTTCACCAGCCTACAGCTTACCAGCCTACAGCTTCATCTTGCCGCACCAACTTCCCCGACTACTGTGCTCAAATGAGACGTAACATCAGAAGAACAAAATCCCAAATCAACAAGAAAACACCAAGAAATCTACTAATCAACTTGTCTACCAAGGTAGCCGGTACACCCTCAACCCCCCTCACCACCACCCAGGACGCCGGTACACCATCCACCCCCCTCACCACCACCCAGGGCGACGCATCAACAACAAACATGGCTGCCTCCCCCACAAGCTCCCCTTCACTGGCTTCACCCCAGATAATCTCTCAGGTATGACGAATGATCCAGATACACTAAAGTCATACATCATCAAATTAATCAATGAAAATATGGACCAACGTAAAGCACTTCAACAACAAGATACCAGGATGACACAACTTGAAAACAAAATCCTCAGCCTTGAACAAAAGTTAACAACAACTGGAATGACTGATTTTGGCAAAACCCTCTAAACTGTCATTAATAGCCACACTGAACAGATAACATCTATAAACACAAAGGTTGAGGAAGCAGTAAAGGAGTGGAAGAACAACATGGATAACCAGTTTAATGACTACCTTGCACTACAAGAGGACAAAACCGAACAAGATAAGTTATCAGACGCAGTAATAGTGAACAGTCCATTCTTTCCCAGTGATATGACCCAAGCAAACAGTAAAGACATTACTTTACAGATCATCAAAGATCAAATGAACGTAAATGTACCAGTGACAGATATAAAAGAAGCACGATTACTAGGTTCCCATGGTAGAAAAAGTGTTATGCTTAGATTCACCACACATGACAGGAAAACAGATCTAATTAGATCATCTATTAAAGCCAGGAAACAAGTATATATTAATGAGTGTCTGACCAAAAAACGTCAGAACCTCTGGTATAGAATCAGAAGACTTAAGCGAGAGAATAATGATAAAATCCACCAATGTTTCACTCGGGATGGAAAAATTCTAGTGAAAAAAACAAGTGTAGGTCAGTTGTATACTATCACAACTGAGACTGAACTATCAAGATTCCTTAGGGATGCAAATATAACAGAGACTGTATAAACACAATGTCCAATACCAAACCCCTACGTATAGTGTAGTGTATGTTTTGCCCATCTACCTCATTTAAGTATTTGTCTATCCTCCAAATATCTACAAAAACCTCTCACAGTTATAAACATCTATAGATTACCACAGTCAAACATTCAGCATTTTAGTGAAAAATTAGGAAGTATGATTACTGATGCACACATGAACAAAGACCACTTAATCCTCACAGGCGACTTCAATATAAACCTCCTACAAGATCAGGACCCACTAGTAACTGAATTCACAAACACTATGAGCAACTGCTTGCTGCTCCCGAGAATCTCTGACACCTGTGCCTCTCTATTAGACCATATCTGGATAACACCATATCCCCATTAAAATCAGGCATAATCACAGACAATACCACTGACCACTACCCGACCTTTCTCATAACAAATCTCGGAAAATTACCACTAGAGACTACTAAAGTTACCTTCAGACTACATAATGAGACAGCAATAAATAGCTTTATAACAGCTATGACAAACATTGACTGGCAAACAGAAATAGACAACTTCCCAGATACTGACTTATGTATTAATAATTTTCTTAAAAGACCCAATACCTCTATAATAAGCACTGCCCTAAAAACTAAACAAATCACAACTAAAAGATTAAATAGTCCCTGGCTAACCCCAGCATACTCAAATCCATTAATATAAAGCACCTATATGAAAAACAGTACAGAATGGGACAAATATCAAGAGAACAAACAAAACGCTACTCATCAAACCTAACGAGTCTGATAAGAAGGTCAAAAACTGTACTATGAGAACAGATTACATAACTTAAAAGGTGATATAAAAAAGACCTGGAAAACCCTATCTGAAATTCTAGGAACAAAAAGATATCCACAAACAGAACAATCAAACTAACAAAACCAGATGAACCCCTACTCCCACCTATTGAAACAGCAAACAAACTCAATGATTTCTTCTCCACCATAGGTAAAAAGCTGGCAAGCAAAATCCCAAGTTCTAATACTCCACCTAACGACTATCTCACTGGTACCTATCCGAACACACTATTCCTAGCCCCAACCAACCCAATAGAAGTTTCACTTATAATCAACACATTAAAAAACAAAGCAGGTGACCTAAATAACTTACCACCTTATATATACAAAAAGCCTCTCAAGTTCTCTCACCAATTATTGCAACACTTTTTAACAAATCCATTGAATCCTCTACCTTCCCATCAATACTCAAAATAGCGAGGGTCAACCCAATACATAAAGGAGGAGATCAAGCAGACCTGAATAACTACAGGCCGATATCTAACTTACCCTTCTCTCCAAAATCTTTGAAAAATTAATTCATAGACAAATATATTCCTACCTCACCTCCAACAACGTACTCAACCACTGTCAATTTGGATTCAGGCCTAATATAAATACAAATGATGCCATTATACACATGTTAGAAATAATTTACACCGCCCTTGAGAAAATAGAAATCCCAGTGGGAATCTTCATTGATTTACGTAAAGCTTTTGATACAGTTGACCATGATCTGTTACACTTAAAATTATCGCACTATGGTATAAGAGGACACTCCTTAAACTACCTAAAATCATACCTTAGCAACAGAAACCAATATGTGTACACTAATGGAGCTAGCTCCACCGCGCAAACTATTACCGTAGGGGTCCCACAGGGCAGTGTTCTTGGCCCACTACTCTTTCTCATTTACATTAACGACCTACCAAATGCATCTCAACTACTCAAACCCATACTTTTTGCAGATGACACAACATAAGTTATCTCTCACCCAAGCCCAGACACACTAGCCAACACTGCAAATACTGAATTGCAGAAAATATCTACCTGGATGATGACCAACAAACTAACTCTCAATATTGATAAAACCTATTTTATCCAGTTTGGGAACAGAGCTGCAAACGCACCACTTAACATAATGATAAACGGGTCCCCTATCGCAAAACTCACAGAGGGAAAATTCTTAGAATACATCTTGACAGTGGCCTCAAATTTCAGACACACATACAACAAATCTCCAAGAAAGTCTCAAAGACCGTGGGAATACTATCCAAGATACGGTACTATGTTCCACAACCAGCTCTCCTTACCCTATATCACTCACTCATTTACCCCTACCTCACCTATGGAATCTGCGCATGGGGCTCTACATCAATAACTCATCTCAGACCACTAATAACACAACAAAAGGCAGCAGTTAGAATGATAACAAATTCTCACTCCAGGCAACATACTCCACCAATATTCAAAAACCTAAACTTACTCACCATACAAGACATCCATACTTTTTACTGTGCCTATTACATACATAGAACACTCTATGCAGATATTAACCCACCACTCAAACTTCTCCTTACTAATTTTAACAGGACACATGACCATAACACTAGACACAGATCACTCCTCGATGTTCCCCGTGTCCACCTAACACTATGTAAAAACTCAATGCACATAAAAGGCACGAAAATTTGGAATTCATTACCTGTCATTGCCAAAGAAACCCTACCTGTACCCCAATTCAAAACGATGCTAAAAAACCACCTTCTCACCCAAAGATAATTGCTCCATATCAACCATTCCCAGCAAAGTAGAATAATCACTTAACGTAAAACCTGACTTTAAAGTCAATGTAATGTATGAATGAACGATTGAATGAATGAATGTAAAACCTGTTATGAATAATACTTACTTAGCTAATTATTCCCAACACTGCTATTATAATGACCACGTAAACTAACTGCAATGCAATTAATTGTTTTAAATTGTTTTAAATTGTTATCTCACTCAATTAGTTGCATTGCTGCAATAAATTGCTACAATTAATTGATATGTTCAACTTATATTCAAACTTTAAAACTTAGATAAGCAACTTTACTTATTTTATAAATTATCAACCATAACTTTTTATTATTTTATTATTACTATTGCTTTAATTTGTTTAATCTGATTTAATTAATTTTATAATGAAGATAAAAGTACAAAACTATGTTCAAATTTCATAGCTTAAATACTCACCTTTACTCATTGTATACTATCTACAATAATTCTTACAATCTAGTTTTAAGTTAATTTTAAGTCTGCCCAAAATGCCCTGCATACTAGGAGCTTTTGGCATGTACACCTCATGTAATCTCAATAACCAAATGTAATTCTTTGTATCATGTCCAAATAAAAATTATTATTATTATTATTATTATTATTATTTCTTTTCTTATGCAAAATCAAAGTCGAGAACAACACATCCTACTTAAACGGGATGGGTCCTACACAGATGACAGCAAGGAAATGAGGGAGTTACTTAAGTCCCAGTATGACTCAGTTTTTAGTGAGCCGCTAACCAGACTGAAAATCGAAGACCTAAATGAATTTTTTATGAGAGTGCCACAGAACTTGACAGACGCATGCCTATCTGACATCACCACGGCGCCAAATGACTTCGAAAAGGCAATAAATGACATGCCCATGCACTACGCTCCAGGCCCAGACTCATGGAACTCCGTGTTCATCAAGAACTGCAAGAAGCCCCTATCACGTGCTTTTAACATCCTATGGAGAGGGAGCATGGACAGTGAGGTCGTCCCGCAGTTACTAAAAACAACAGACATAGCCCCACTCCATAAAATGGGCAGTAAAGCAATAGCAAAGAACTACAGACCAATAGCGCTAACGTCCCATATCATAAAAATCTTTGAAAGGGTTCTAAGAAGCAAGTTCGCCACTCATCTTGATACTCATCAATTGCACAACCCAGGGCAGCATGGGTTTAGAGCAGGCCTCTCCTGTCTGTCCCAACTACTGGACCACTACGACAAGGTCCTGGATACTCTACAAGACAAACAAAATGCAGATGTTATATACACAGACTTTGCAAAAGCCTTTGACAAGTGTGACCATGGTGTAATAGCAGACAAAATGCGTGATAAAGGAATAACAGGAAAAGTTGGTAGATGGATGTAGTGATACCGCTCTTGTGGGGAGCCGGAGCAGGACACAATACTGCACCACCTCAGGGGCCCCTTACAATAACAACAAACAGTACAGCGATGGCCCAGCATGGCGTGTGGTCTCTCTCTTACACAGATACATTCGTGATGCAGATTACATGGTAAGCTTAAATATGTCGCCAGTAGCTATAGCTTTTCTGAGGACATATGCACCTTACATCACCTGTCCTGCAGCAGCAGTCATTAGATGTATTTTCTTCTGTTGCAGACATGTACCATGGATTTTGTGTTCAATAAAGCCTAGGAATAAGGCCTGTGTTTTTATCACAACAATTTATTGAACACAAATATCCTGGGCTACCTGGTGGCGATTCTGAGCTAGACTACACCGCAACATGGAGCGTTTACTGAAACCTGAGAGGCTAGATTCTGACCCCAGTGTATCAACGGCTGCTCAGGAATGGAAGCACTGGTTTAAGACTTTCGAAAACTTCTTGAGAGCCTTTCCTCAGGAAGATCTAGATAAACTAAGCCTGCTCATCAACTTTGTGTCACCTAAAATCTATGAGGTTATTTCTGAGTGTAATACCTATGAAGATGCTATCAATGCCCTCAAGTCTCAGTATATTAAGCCCACAAATGAAATCTTTGCACGATATCGTCTTGCAACTCGCCGCCAGCAGATTGGTGAATCCTTAGAGGAATACTTTCAAGCATTGAAAATATTAGGTAAGGACTGTAACTTCCGAGCGGTGACAGCTTCTCAGTATTGTGAAGAGTCCATCAGGGATGCTTTTATCAGTGGCCTGCAATCACCAATAATAAGGCAGCGTTTATTGGAGAATAAAACTCTAGACTTAGCCACTACCCTTGACCAGGCAAGAGCATTAGATTCAGCCCAGAAGAATTCTGAAGTGTACAGTACTACCCAGCCTTCTCGAGTGGTAAGTGCTGTAACTCCCGACCAAGACTTTTAATGAAGTTACCGTGGAACCTGCTTCAGTGACAGCAGCTGCAGGCACAAAGTGTTTCTTTTGTGGTTTTTCAAGACATCCACGTCCAAAGTGTCCGGCTCGTGAAGCAATGTGCCATCAATGCCATAAGAAAGGTCACTTTGCTAAAGTATGTCGTGCTAATACATCAACAAGAGCTAGTGCTTCTACGCATTCCGACCAGGCGACTCTAGCAACAGTGACTTCTGCGGCTGCTCCAAATTCACTGTCAAAGGCAGTTGTGAAAGTGTTCATCAAAGGAACAGAAGTAGATGGTCTGATTGACAGTGGCAGCTCAGAGAGTTTCATCAACCTTGACGTAGTTAAACGCCACTCCTTGACGGTACATCACTCATCAGGTACCGTTTCCATGGCATCAACATCTCTCTCTATTCAGACGTTAGGGTTTTGTAAGGTAAACCTTAGAGTTAATGGCAGGGATTATCAAGATGTACATTTAGCTGTTCTGCCACAACTGTGCTCTGATGTGATCCTTGGTCAGGACTTTCAGAAGCGTCATGGTAGTGTTACCTTAACATATGGAGGTGAACTGCCGCCTCTCGTTGTCTGTGGTCTTAGCACTTTAAGGGTAGACCCACCAAAGCTGTTTGCGAATCTTACTGCGGATTGTCATCCTATATCAGCTAAGTCACGCCGCTATTCTTATGAAGATAGGATGTTCATTGAGAAAGAAACTCAGAGGCTGCTGAAGGAGGGTATTATAGAACCAAGTAATTCTCCGTGGCGTGCACAGGTCGTTGTTGTCAAGGATGATTATAGGAAACGGACGCTGGCTATCGACTATTCTGAGACAATCAACAAATTTACACTTCTTGATGGGTACCCTCTACCTCGAATTGATGATACAGTGAACAAAATTGCTCAGTACTATGTGTTTAGCACAATTGACCTACGAAGTGCCTATCATCAAGTCCCTATAAGGAATGAAGATAAACCATACACAGCGTTTCAGGCTAGTGACGGCCTCTATCAGTTTACCAGAGTCCCTTTTGGGGTTACCAATGGGGTAGCCTGTTTCCAACGAATTATGGATTCACTCATTCAGGAAGAGCAACTTATGGGAACTTATGCATATTTAGATAATGTTACCATTTGTGGCAAGACCCAGGAGGAACATGATGCAAACCTTGATAAGTTTTTGGAAGCTGCCAAGAAGAAAAATATCAGTTACAATGAAGAAAAGTGCACTTTTTCCACTAAAAGGCTTAACATCCTTGGTTATGTGGTGGAAGGAGGTGCAATATCCCCAGACCCTGAAAGACTTCGACCTCTACGGGAACTTCCAATGCCGTTTTTAGTTTGATATCTTTATTATGCACCCCATACCCATCCTGTGGGCGGTAGTCAAAAGATTACAGAGGTACATAATGGGTCCAGGGACTGGACCTCAAAGTTTGATAGCTGAGCAAGTTACAAAGGTAATGAACTCAGATGGTCACAATCATGACAAGTTACAAAGGTATTTGCAGATTACAGAGGTATATATAGGGTCCAGAGACTGGGCCCCAAAGTTTTGATAGCTGAACAAGGTACAATGGTAATTAATTCACTAGTTACAAGGTAATGAATCATGTAAGTAAATTTACTTACGTCTGTACATGGTTGCACTCATGAACAAATTATAAAGCAATGAGCAATCTATTAGTCTACACCCAGCCACAACTGTAATGAGTTATTGGTGCAAATTTTAATTGTTGGGTCACACACACACACATATACATATACACATACACACGCATACATGTATATACATACACACATACACATACACACATGTACATACACACACACACACACGTGTCAATGCTTTATTTACAGGGAGCAAAGTCAGGTATTTTTCCAGAATGGTCTGTAATATACCACTGTGGATAAAATACTTTGACATATCTTGAACATTTCTGAATGAGTAGTCTCTGAATTCATTAATTTTATCGCACTCCAGTACATAATGACGCAGGGTGTGACAATAATCCAACTGGCAAAGTTTCCAATGCCCCAAGACAAAAAGTCACTCCAAAGAACTCTTGGTCTTTTTGCTTATTACTCACAGTGGATCTACAACTATTCAAGTAAAGTTCGCCCACTGAGTGCTACCACGATATTTCCTGTGACAAAGGAAGCAGAAACTGCTTTCTATACTCTCAAACAGGACATTGAAAACTCAGTAGTTCAGGCCATTGATGAGTCCCTACCATTCGAGGTGGAAACGGATGCATCTGAAGTTGCCATTGCTGCAGTCCTATCTCAGGCAGGACGTCCCATAGCTTTCTTTTCAAGAACTTTTCAAGGATCAGAGAAGTGCTATGCTGCTGTAGAAAAGGAAGCCCAGGCCATCATAGAAGCAGTTCGCCACTGGAGGCATTATTTAACAGGCAGACATTTCACTGTAAGGACTGACCAACGGTCCGTGATGTATATGTTTGACAAGAAGCACAAAAGTAAGATCAAGAATGACAAGATATTACGCTGGAGGATGGAACTATCGTGTTATAACTTTGATATTCTGTATCGACCGGGTGAAGAAAACATTTCACCTGATGTATTCTCTAGGTCCCACTGTGGAGCAGCATGTCATGATTTGCAATCACTCTCAGAGCTCCACAAGGCCTTGTGTCACCCAGGAGTTACACGCCTGTATCATTTTGTTAAATCTAAGAATATGCCCTACTCAGTGGAAGAGGTGCGACAAGTGATCAGATCATGCAGAGTATGTGCAGAGTGCAAGCCAAACTTTCACCAGCCAGAGAAAACTCATCTCATAAAAGCCACCCAGCCTTTCGAGAGACTGAATATAGATTTCAAAGGACCTCTACCAAGCATAAACCAGAATAGGTATTTCCTTAACATAGTAGATGAATATTCTAGGTTTCCTTTTGTGTTCCCTGTGCAAATATGACTGCTTCAACTGTCATCAGTTGTCTTTCCCAGTTATTCGCTATTTTTGGTATGCCGGCCTATATCCATTCAGACAGGGGATCCTCGTTCATGAGTAATGAACTTCAGGAGTTTTGGCTAACAAAGGGATTGCTTGCAGCAGAACAACAAGCTACAACCCTCAAGGCAATGGTCAAGTGGAGCGGTTCAATGGTACTATATGGAAGTCAGTTACAATGACACTGAAATCTCGCAATCTACAGGTTCAACACTGGCAGACTGTCTTACCTGATGCCCTTCACTCTATTAGATCATTGCTGTGCACAGCTACTAATGCTACCCCTCATGAGAGACTCTTCAACTATTCACGTCGTTCCTCTACGGGAGCCTCCATGCCCACCTGGTTATGTCACCCTGGACCCATTCTCCTGAAGAGTCACCGTAGGATGAACAAGACGGATCCTTTAGTGGAAGAGGTAGAGCTCCTACAAGCTAATCCGCATTATGCCCACATTCGCTACCAAAATGGTGAAGAGACTACTGTATCTACAAGACACTTAGCCCCAGTTGAAACCAATGTTAGTGCGGAATCTCAAGATACACCAATAGATGTTGCGAAAGATGCTTTGGTTTCTCCAGGGAAGCCTTTTCAGGCTACCCCTATTGAAATAGAGGACGCCGCTCCAGCAGATAGTCAAACCCCGCTAGAAAATACCGAACCCGGTGAAGAGGCTCAAGGGCTACGAAGGTCTGGACGTACACGTCACCCACCTAACCGTTTGGAGGATTACTGTATCTGATATTTTAGAAGGGGGAGATTGTAGTGATACCGCTCTTGTGGGGAGCCGCAGCAGGACACAATACTGCACCACCTCAGGGGCCCCTTACAATAACAACAAACAGTACAGCGATGGCCCAGCATGGCGTGTGGTCTCTCTCTTACACAGATACATTCGTGATGCAGATTACATGGTAAGCTTAAATATGTCGCCAGTAGCTATAGCTTTTCTGAGGACATATGCACCTTACATCACCTGTCCTGCAGCAGCAGTCATTAGATGTATTTTCTTCTGTTGCAGACATGTACCATGGATTTTGTGTTCAATAAAGCCTAGGAATAAGGCCTGTGTTTTTATCACAACAATGGATCTATAATTTCCTAACAAGTAGAACACAAAGAGTAGTAGTCAACAGAGTAAAGTCTGAGGCAGATACTGTGAAAAGCTCTATTCCACAAGGCACAGTACTTGCTCCCATCCTGTTCCTCTTCCTCATATCGGATATAGACAGGAATATAAGCCACAGTGCTGTGTCTTC
Organism: Cherax destructor; assembly: GCA_009830355.1. Taxonomy (NCBI): domain Eukaryota; kingdom Metazoa; phylum Arthropoda; class Malacostraca; order Decapoda; family Parastacidae; genus Cherax; species Cherax destructor. Next base: position 33,002 of record WNWK01017599.1, read on the forward strand.
CTTTGCAGATGACACCCGAATCTGTATGACAGTGTCCACCGTTGAAGACACTGCAAGACTCCAAGCAGACATAAACCAAATCTTTAAATGGGCTGCAGAAAACAATATGAAGTTCAATGATGAGAAATTTCAATTACTCAGATACGGAAAAAGTGAAGAAATTAAAATCTCATCAGAGTACAAAACTAATTCCAACCACACAATAGAGCGAAAAACTAATGTCAAAGACCTGGGAGTGATCATGTCAGAGGATCTCACCTTCAAGACCATAACACCGTAGCAATTGCATCTGCTAGAAAAATGACAGGATGGATAATGAGAACCTTCAAAACCAGGGATGCCAAGCCCATGTTGACACTTTACAGATCGCTTGTTCTATCTAGGCTGGAATATTGCTGCACACTAACTGCACCTTTCAAGGCGGGTGAAATTGCTGACTTTGAAAATGTGCAGAGAACCTTCACGGCACGCATAACAGCGATAAACCACCTCAATTACTGGGAATGCTTGAAGTTCCTAAACCTGTACTCTCTAGAACGCAGGCGGGAGAGATACATTATTATATACACATGGAAAATTCTTGAGGGATTAGTACCAAACTTGCACACAAATATCACTCCCTACGAAAGCAAAAGACTCGGCAGGCGATGTAACATCCCCCCAATGAAAAGCAGGGGTGCCACTAGCACGTTGAGGGACAACACAATAAGTGTCAGGGGCCCAAGATTGTTCAACTGCCTCCCAGCATACATCAGGGGATTACCAACAAACCCCTGGCTGTCTTCAAGCAGGCACTGGACAGGCACCTGAAGTCTGTACCTGACTAGCCAGGCTGTGGTTCGTACGTTGGACTGCGTGCGGCCAGCAGTAATGGCCTGGTTGATCAGGCTCTGGTCCAACATGAGGCCTGGTCACAGACCGGGCCGATGGGACGTTGACCCCTGGAATTCTCTCCAGGTAAATCCAGGTATCTTTTTATTTCCTAGAATTGCAGATAGGGCTTTCCAGGTCTTTTTCATATCACCTTTTATGTTATGTAATCTGTTCTCATAATATAATTTTTTTGACCTTCTTATCAGGCTGGTAAGGATTAATGAGTAGCGTTTGGATTGTTCTCTGGTTATTAGATCCCTTCTGTATTGTTTTTCATATTGGTGCCTTTTGTTAATGGATTTAAGGATGCTGGGTGTTAGCCAGGGATTGTTGAGTCTCTTTGCTGTGATCTGTTTAGTTTTTTTTAGGGCAATGTTTGTTATAGAGGTGGTGGGTTTTGTGAAGGAAATTATTGATGCATTCATTAGTATCTGAATATGATTCTATCTCATTATTCCAGTCGATGTCAATCATAGCTGTTATAAAGTTATTAACAGCTGACTCGTTATGTAGTCTAAAGGTAACTTTTGAAATATCTTGGGGCAAATTACCTAGGTTGGGTATGAAAAATGTAGGGTAGTGGTCTGTGGTGTTGTCTGTGATTACGCCTGATTTCAGAGGGGATATAGTGTTAGTCCAGATGTGGTCTAATAATGAGATACTCGTCTCAGAGATTCTGGTATGTTTTGATATTGTTGGTAGTAATAAGCAGTTTTTCATAGCATTTGTGAATTCTGTCACATGTGGGTCCTGGTCATGTAGGAGATTTATGTTGAAATCTCCTGTGAGCAGCAAATGGTCTTTGTTCATGTGTGCATCAGTTATCAGGTTTCCTAATTTTTCACTAAAATGGTGAATGTTTGACTGTGGTAGTCTGTAGATGTTTATTCACTGTGAGGGGTTTTTGCAGGTATTTTTATTTAAATTTAGCTACAATATATTCTCCATGCTCATCACTTGTGCAGGAGTTATTGATACATTCAAGTTGGTCTGAGTAATATACGTATAGCTATGCCACCCCCTCGCTGATCAATCCTACAGTTGTGTATGGCTGTGTAACCTGGGATGGCATAGACATTTGTAATACTAGGTTTTAGCCAGGTCTCAGTGAGTGTGATGATTGATATGTTGGTCTGTAGGGATTGGAGTAGTGCTGTCTACCTGGAGTCTACCTGGAGAGAATTCCAGGGGTCAACGCCCGCGCGGCCCGGTCTGTGACCAGGCCTCATGTTGGACCAGAGCCTGATCAACCAGGCTGTTACTGCTGGCCGCACGCAGTCCAACGTACGAACCACAGCCTGGCTGGTCAGGTACTGACTTTAGGTGCCTGTCCAGTGCCTGCTTGAAGACAGCCAGGGGTTTGTTGGTAATCCCCCTGATGTATGCTGGGAGGCAGTTGAACAATCTTGGGCCCCTGACACTTATTGTGTTGTCCCTCAACGTGCTAGTGGCACCCCTGCTCCTCATTGGGGGGATGTTACATCGCCTGCCGAGTCTTTTGCTTTCGTAGGGAGTGATATTTGTGTGCAAGTTTGGTACTAAGCCCTTGAGAATTTTCCATGTGTATATAATAATGTATCTCTCCCGCCTGCGTTCTAGAGAGTACAGGTTTAGGAACTTCAAGCGTTCCCAGTAGTTGAGGTGGTTTATCGCACTTATGCGTGCAGTGAAGGTTCTCTGCACATTTTCAAGGTCAGCAATTTCACCCGCCTTGAAAGGTGCAGTTAGTGTGCAGCAATATTCCAGCCTAGATAGAACAAGCGATCTGTAAAGTGTCAACATGGGCTTGGCATCCCTGGTTTTGAAGGTTCTCATTATCCATCCTGTCATTTTTCGAGCAGATGCAATTGCTACTTTGTTATGGTCCTTGAAGGTGAGATCCTCTGACATGATCACTCCCAGGTCTTTGACATTAGTTTTTCGCTCTATTGTGTGGTTGGAATTAGTGATAACTTTATTTACTTAAATTTTATTAAAACCTTTTTTACTATTAGTCCACTCTAATTTGCATTAGTACATCATCAACATTGTACAAATTTCCTATATATCTGTGAAAAATTGTCATGAGAGCGAACAAAATAGCGAATGCAATGTGCATCACGACGATCGGATAAGGATGGAATGTTCGCTTCTACATAGAGGCTCTCAACTGGGGAAGAACGAAATGCACCAAGGCATAAGCGTAATCCCTGGTGATGGATGGGATTAAGGATGGGAAGAGTAGCAGGGGAGGCCGCAGAATATATCTGGTCACTATAATCGAGTTTCGACAAAATTAGGGCTGAATGTAGGCGAAGGAGGGTTCGACGATCAGCCCCCCATGAAAGATGTGCGAGGGTTTTAAGAAGGTTCAGCCTGGTGTGACAAGTTGCCTTCAGAGAGGTAATGTGAGGTTTCCAGGACAATCGACGGTCGAACAGGAGGCCGAGAAACCTGACTGTATCACGTTCTGGGATAGGTGATCCGTATAGGTACAATGGATGGTCAGAGACCACTTAACGTCTAGTAAACGTAATTTGATGAGTTTTGCCACTAGAAAATTTAAATCCGTGAGTGGTGGCCCAATCAGAAACCCGGTTGATGGCATGCTGGAGGGAAACTGCAATGAGGTGACAGTCAGCACCTGCACAAGCTATAGCAAAGTCATCCACATACAGCGATGACCAAATATTGGATGGGAGAACAGATGCCAGATTATTTATAGCAAGCGAAAAGAGTGTTGTGCTCAGAACACATCCCTGGGGGACACCTTCAGCTTGGACAAATTCCGGGGAGAGTTCATTACTAACCCGGACCCCAAAATGTCTGTCAGTTAAGAAGGCCTTAAGAAAGAATGGTAGGTGGCCTCAGAGGCCTAAGGAGTGGGCCTGGGCCAAGATATTATATCTCCAAGTTGTGTCATAAGCCTTCTCAAGGTCGAAAAGATAGAGATAACCGAATGGTTATTCGCAAAGGCATTACGAATATACGTATCCAAGCGCAGCAAGGGTCAATGGCGGAACGGCCCTTACGGAAGCCATATTGACTAGGGAGAGACTATTGTGAGTCTCAAAACACCACATCAAACGTCTATTAACTAGACGTTCCATCACCTGCAAACTGCACTGATAAGAGCGATGGGACGGTAATGAGAGGAATCACGTACCGTAGTACCTGGTTTTCGAAAAGGAGAACAATAGCAGACTTCCACAGCTGGGGAAGAACTCCTTGCGACCATATGATATTAAAGAGTCGTAAGAGGACAGTAAGAGCAGACTGATGTAAATGCTGTAGCATACGAATATGTATGCCGTCTGGCTCAGCTGCCGATGATCGGCAAGCAGAGAGTGTTGCCTCCAGTTCTTGAAGGGTAAAAGGCACATTATAGGATTCTTCTCAAGAGAAGAAAATCTAAGGGCTTTAACTCGCTGGCAGACTTAGAAGAAAGGAACGAGGGGCATAGATGGAGCCCTGAGAAATGCGGACGAGATGATTACCAATTTCAGTGGCAACGGCAAGAGGGTGTGCTATATCACACCAGCAACCTGAAGAACAGGAGCCGGGTCGGGGTAGAATTTACCACTCAATTTCCGCACTTTCTTCCAGACTGCACTCATCCAGGAAGCCGAAGTGACAGTATAAACGTAATCTCGCCAGCAAGTGCGTTTAGCATCACGTATGACACGGCGAGCAATAGCTCTCTTCTGCTTGAAATCAAGGAGTCTCTCTGTGGTTCTGTTATACCGATACCTGCCCCATGCAGCACGTTTCAAACGCACTGCCCGAGCACAAGCAGGAGACCACCAAGGCACGCACTGCCCGAGCACAAGCAGGAGACCACCAAGGCACGCACTTCTGAGGATGCTTGCCCGAGGTTTGAGGAATAGAATGTGAAGCCGCTGTGAAGATGGAGGACGAAAAGAGATGTAAAACCTCATCAATGGAGGACAAGGTAGGAACCTCATGAAAGGCAGTAAGATGTGTGTAAAGGTCCCATATCGCCCGGTCAAATTGCCAGCATGGGCAATGAGGAGGTGGAGAAAACAGAGGGGACTTAGGGATGATTGGGAAATGATCGCTGTCATGTAAGTCCGGGAGGACAGACCAGGTGAAGTCAAGGACAGTTGATGAAGAGCAGACGGAAAGATCGATGCAGGAGAAAGAATGAGTTCGGGGATCAAAATGGGTAGGAGTACCCATATTTAAAACATGTAGGGGAAGAGAAGCAAGAAATGCCTCCAACTGAATGCCACGGGAGTCACAGTGCGACCCTCCTGTAAGGGGTTGGGAGCAGTAGGAGGATTGAATACTGTTTGTTTGGTTCAGTCATTTATAATTGTTTTGTTATTGTTGTTGTTGCTATGGAGCGGCCCTGGAGAGTACATTGTTATTGTTACTCTGGGTTTTCTTAACCTACAACCACTACAGTGGCGCTACGGACAGGATGGGATCATCAGAGATAAGGATAGTGGGCCACTGTGGCCTGAAGTAGTGGGGATTTTAAATATGTAAAAGAGCAAATTCATTGTGAAAGATATCCTTTACCCAGGATTGAGGAATTATTGTCTGTAGTAGGTAAAGGTAAAATATTTACAAAATTAGATTTAAAGATGCTTATTTACAGATACCTAGAGATGAGAGGAGCCAACAACTGTTAGTAATTAATACCCACAGGGGCCTTTTTAAATATAAGAGATTACCCTTTGGAATTTCCTCATCTCCTGGTATTTTCCAGAAATTTATTTCAGAATTGTTTGTTAAACTGGATGGGGTAGCATCCTATTTAGATGATATCATAATATGTGGTGCCACAGAAGCTGAGCATGATGTTAGACTCCGGCAGGTGTTGAGTATTTTACAGAAGCATAATGTAGTACTAAATATGAATAAGTCAGTGTTGAAAACCAGATCTATTGAATATCTGGGGTATGAAATTTCAGGGGAAGGTATTAAACCTTCTCGGAAGGTGGAGGCTCTTGTGAATTTACCTTCACCTACGTCTGTAGGGGAAGTTCAGTCTTTTGTGGGGATGGTGACATATTATTGTAAGTTTATTAAGAACTTTTCTTTAATTTTGGCACCACTGTATGATTTGTTAAAAAAGGGGGCTACATTTGAGTGGCCTACAGTGGAAGAGGAAGCTGTTCAAAGGATTAAAAAAACAATTAGTGTGTTCAGCTTTGTTGACTAATTTTATGGGAGAACATCCATTAATAATTGAGGTTGATGCTTCTTCTGTGGGTGTTGGATGTGTGTTAATCCAGGTAGTAAATGGCCAGGAAAAACCTGTGTATTTTGCTAGTAAGAAACTTTCTCCAGCAGAACAGAATTATTCTCAACTTGATAAAGAAGGTCTAGCTTTGGTGTATGCTGTTAAGAAATTCAGATATTTTTTGCTAGGGAGAAAGTTTGTTGCTCGCACAGATCATAAACCATTGCTAGGGTTGTTTGGAAAAGGAAAACATATTCCAGTAAATGCAAATGCCAGAATTCAGCGTTGGGCTCTGTTATTAGCTCAGTATGATTATGAGTTGTCATTCAAGGCTGGCAAGGAAAATGTTATTGCAGATGCATTTAGTAGATTACCTATTGAAGATCACAGCTTAGAGTCAGGTACACCTTCAGAATATATAAGATTAGTCGAGTCCATCGATTTCAACATTTATCATTTGACAAAATCAAAGAGGAAACTGGGATAGATGCTGTAGTATCCCAAGTAGTAAATAATGTTAAATATGGTTGGGGTAAAAATAATGTATTTTTATCTGACTATAATTCAGTCAAATCAGATCTGACTGTTCATGATGATGTATTATTGTATAGGAACAGAGTGGTAGTGCCATTAAAGTTGAGATGTAAGGTATTGGAGCATCTGCATATAGGTCATAATGGTATCAATGCTATGAAAGCAGAAGCTAGGCAGTGGGTCTGGTGGCCAAAGATGGACCAAGATATTGCAGAAGTGACAAAGAGTTGTCCCATTTGTTTTCAGAATTTTAAGCCACTTTCATCTCCTGTCCTATCTTGGCCCAGCACTGGAAACCATGGTCTAGAGTGCATATAGACTATGCAGGTCCAGTTGAGGGCAAATATTTTTGGTAATTGTGGATTCTTTTTCAAAATTCTTAGATGTGCAAGTCACTAGTTCTATGACATCCACAGTGACTACTGAGTTACTGAGGAAATCCTTTTGTAATTTTGGGTTACCAGACATAGTTGTGTCAGATAAGCTGCTTACTTTGTATCCCAAGAACTGGAAGCTTTTTTAGTAAGAATAGTATTGAACATATTACTCCAGCCCCATACCATCCATCATCAAATGGTCTGGCAGAGAGAGCGGCACGGACATTGAAGGAAGGGTTACACAAGTTTACAAAAGGATCTCTCAATACCAGATTATGTAGGTTCTTATATAACCATAGGAAAACTGTTCATTCCTCCACTAATAAGACACCAGCAGAATTGATGTTTCATAAGACTTTCAAAGTCCCTGTATCGGCTGTCAAATGTCATGTTAAAGAGGACAATTCATTGTCTAACATGCCTGCTGGTGACTTTCAAGGAGTGGTGAAGCATTTTAAGGTTGATGATGCTGTGTATGCAAGGAATTTTGGGAAAGGTGACCCTTGGTTAGAAGGAAAAATTGTGGAGGTATTAGGGGTTAGGAATTACAAAGTGTTAATTAGAGGGTTTGGTAACATGATATGGAAAAGGCATATAGATCAGCTCATGCCAAGGTTTAGGAGTGGAGAGCAACCACTGATTCCAACAGTACCAGAAGCAGTAAGGAGTGGTTTAGAGGAACTGGCCACAACAGATAATAATGGTAATAAACTTAAAGAGCAGGTTAGCATACAGGAAGAACCTCCTGGGAGGTTTGCTAAGGGAACCAGCCGGGTGAGAGAAGAGGAGGCACCTCAGGACAGTGCAAACCCTCCAATTCTCCGGCGTTCCAGCAGAGTTGTCAAACCTCCAGATAGGTTGGATTTATAAGTTGGATGATATAATGTAACTTAGGAAAGGAGGAATGTAAGGGGTTGGGAGCAGTAGGAGGATTGAATACTGTTTGTTTGGTTCAGTCATTTATAATTGTTTTGTTATTGTTGTTGTTGTTATGAAGCGGCCCTGGAGAGTACATTGTTATTGTTACTCTGGGTTTTCTTAACCTACAACCACTACACCTCCCCAGAGAAAGTGGTGTGCGTTAAAATCACAAAGTAATAGAAGGGGTGGCGGTAAGGAAGAAACCAGAAAATCAACATCTGGGATAGACAATGCCCGCGAAGGGGAGAGATATAAAGAACAGAGTGTATACCACTTATTCAAGTGGATAAGGGCTGCGGTGTAATGTAAGGAAGAAGGGACATAGAGCTGATGGTATGGAACACCAGTGCGTATAAGAAGAGCACTTTCGTTAAAGGTTCCATCGGGAAAAGAATCCGATGAATATAACAAATTATAGCCTGAAAAGGGCCTGATAACAGTGGATTGTAATTTGGGTTCTTGCAAACAGACCCCAATAGGGAAAAACTGGGAGAGCAACACCTGAAGCTCACCCCTGTCACCCCTGAGGCCTCGGATATTCCACTGCAAATAAGCCATGATTTATGGAGAGAAAGATATAAGTGGAAGTGAGAGGAAGCTATGGACTAGGGTTAGAAAAGTCCATGTGTGGAGGCAGCGGAAGACCTGTAATCAGAGAGGGAGGAGGACGTTGTGAAGGAAGGGGGGGTTGAGACGAAGAAGAGAGATGAGGAACCTCAGATGGAGTAGTATCCATCATCGGTCCAGTCTCTGAAATATATTCTGCAATAGCTTCCAGTGTTTCGGAAGTCAAAGATGCAAAATGTGAGACTACATTAGAAATGGAGGAAGAGGGAGCAACTATCGGGGAGTCTATAGACTGTACTAAAGTAAAGGACGAGGAGATAGAAGAGGAAACTGTCGTAAGGACTTGGGAGGGGACAGGGGATGAAGGTAGTGTATGAGGAGGAGGATGAACCTCCACACACGTTACATAACTAGTCGGAGGCGAAGAACCTGGCAGTAGGGATTTTTTGCCGGGCTTATAAGAAGGGGGGCGCTGAGGTTTAGGTGAAGGACGAGGACATGTAGACTCAGAACTGTGCAGTGAATATAGGAAGGAGTGTGGATAGTATGGGAAACCGAGGTAGGGA